>JBAMCL010000252.1:0-24590 GCA_037075165.1 Hirtodrosophila histrioides
TGGAGGGAGGTAAGTATATACCATATATATAGCTATATATATAGAGGCTTACACAAAATATACAATTTTTGTAAAAAAAATTTTTTTAAATTTTTGTAAAATTTTTTAGTAGGATGGGGTGGAGGGAGGTAATTATATACCATATATATTGGTATAAATATAGAGACTTACACAAAATACACTTTTTTGTTCTTTTTTCAGAATTTTTGTTTTCTTTTTTTAGTAGGAGGGGGTGGAGGGAGGTAAATATATACCATATATATATAAATATAGAGACTTACACAAAATACACTTTTTTGTTCTTTTTTCAGAATTTTTGTTTTTTTTTTTTAGTAGGAGGGGGTGGAGGGAGGTAAAAATATACCACACATATAGGTATATATATAGAGACTTACACAAAATACACTTTTTTTAAAATTCTTTTCTTGAGTATTTTTGTTCTCATTTTTTAGTAGGAGGGGCGGAGGGAGGTAAATATATACCTTTTTTTTTGTGGGAGGTGGTGGAGTAAGGTAAATATATACCATATATGTAGGTATATATATAGAGACTTACACAAAATATACAATTTTTGTAAAATAACTTTTGAAAATGTTTGTTCTCATTTTTTAGTAGGATGGGGTGGAGGGAGGTAATTATATACCATATATATAGGTATATATATAGAGACTCACATAAAATATACAATTTTTGTAAAAATTTTTTTTTTAATTTTTTTTTATTAGGAGGGGGTGGAGGGAGATAATTATATACCATACATATTGGTATAAATATAGAGACACACAAAATACACTTTTTTGTTCTTTTTTCAGAATTTTTGTTTTCTTTTTTTAGTAGGAGGGGGTGGAGGGAGGTAAATATATACCTTTTTTTTTGTGGGAGGTGGTGGAGGAAGGTAAATATATACCATATATGTAGGTATATATATAGAGGCTCACATAAAATATACAATTTTTGTAAAATTTTTTTTTTTAAATTTTTGTTCTCATTTTTATTAGGAGGGGTTGGAGGGAGATAATTATATACCATATATATCGGTATAAATATAGAGACTTACACAAAATACACTTTTTTTTAAATTTTTTTCTTGAGAATTTTTGTTCTCATTTTTAAGTAGGAGGGGGTGGAGGGATGTAAATATATACCATTTTTTTTGGTGGGAGGTGGTGGAGAAAGGTAAATATATACCATATATATAGGTATATATATAGAGACTTACACAAAATATACAATTTTTTTTTAAATTTTTGTTCTCATTTTTATTAGGAGGGGGTGGAGGGAGGTAAATATATACCATATATATAGGTATATATATAGAGACTTACACAAAATACACTTTTTTTAACTTTTTTTCTTGAGAATTTTTGTTCTCATTTTGAAGTAGGAGGGGGTGGAGGGATGTAAATATATACCATTTTTTTTGGTGGGAGGTGGTGGAGAAATGTAAATATATACCATATATATAGGTATATATAGAGACTTACACAAAATATACAATTTCTGTAAAATTTTTTTTTTAAAATTTTTGCTCTCATTTTTTAGTAGGATGGGGTAGAGGGAGGTAATTATATACCATATATATCGGTATAAATATAGAGACTTACACAAAATACACTTTTTTGTTCTTTTGCAGAATTTTTGTTTTCTTTTTTTGGTAGGAGGGGGTGGAGGGAGGTAAATATATACCATATATATAGGTATATATATAGAGACTTACACAAAATATACATTTTTTTTAAAATTTTTTTTTGAAAATTTTTGTTCTCATTTTTTAGTAGGAGGGGGTTAAGGGAGGTAAATATATACCATATATATAGGTATATATATAGAGACTTACACAAAATACACTTTTTTTAAAATTTTTTTCTTGAGAATTTTTGTTCTCATTTTTTAGTAGGAGGGGGTGGCGGGAGGTAAATATATACCATTTTTTTGTGGGAGGTGGTGGAGGAAGGTAAATATATACCATATATATAGGTAAATATATAGAGACTTACACAAAATACACTTCTTTTTTCTTTGTGAGCATTTTTGTTCTCTTATTTTAGTAGGAGGTGGTGGAGGAAGCTAAATATATACCATATATATAGGTATATATATAGAGACTTACACAAAATACACATTTTTTATTTTTTTAGAAATTTCGTTATTTTTTTAGGAGGGGGTGGAGGGAGAAAAATATATACCATATATATAGGTATATATATAGAGACTTACACAAAATACATTTCTTTTTTTTTTTGTGAGCATTTTTGTTCACTTATTTTAGTAGGAGGTGGTGGAGGAAGCTAAATATATATCATATATATTGGGTTATATATAGAGACTTACACAAAATACACATTTTTTTTTTTTAGAATTTTTGTTATTTTTTTTAGTAGGAGGGGGTGGAGGGAGGTAAATATATACCATATATATAGGTATATATATAGAGACTTACACAAAATATACAATTTTTGTAAAATTTTTTTTTTTAAATTTTTGTAAAATTTTTTAGTAGGAGGGGGTGGAGGGAGGTAAATATATACCACATATATAGGTATATATAAAGAGACTTACACAAAAAATTCAATTTTTGTAAATTTTTTTTGAAAATTTTTGTTCTCATTTTTTAGTGGGAGGGGGTGGAGGGAGGTAAATATATACCATATATATCGGTATATATATAGAGACTTACACAAAATACACTTATTTGTTCTATTTTCAGAATTTTTGTTTTCTTTTCTTAGTAGGAGGGGGTGGAGGGAGATAAATATATACCATATATATAGGTATATATATAGAGACTTACACAAAATATACAATTTATTTTTAAATTTTTGTTCTCATTTTTATTGGGAGGGGGTGGAGGGAGGTAAATATATACCATATATATCGGTATATATATAGAGACTTACACAAAATACACTTTTTTGTTCTTTTTCAGAATTTTTGTTTTCTTTTTTTAGTAGGAGGGGGTGGAGGGAGGTAAATATATACCATATATATAGGTATATATATAGAGACTTACACAAAATATACAATTTATTTTTAAATTTTTGTTCTCATTTTTATTGGGAGGGGGGTGGAGGGAGGTAAATATATACCATATATATCGGTATATATATAGAGACTTACACAAAATACATTTTTTTGTTCTTTTTCAGAATTTTTGTTTTCTTTTTTTTAGTAGGAGGGGGTGGAGGGAGGTAAATATATACCATATATATAGGTATATATATAGAGACTTACACAAAATACACATTTTTTGTAAATTTTTTTTTTTAAAATTGTTGTAAAATTTTCTAGTAGGAGGGGGTGGAGGGAGGTAAATATATACCATATATATAGGTATATATATAGAGACTTACACAAAATATACAACTTTTTTCTAAATTTTTTTTTTGCAAATTTTTGTTCTCATTTTTATTAGGAGGGGGTGGAGGGAGGTAAGTATATACCATATATATAGCTATATATATAGAGGCTTACACAAAATATACAATTTTTGTAAAAAAAATTTTTTTAAATTTTTGTAAAATTTTTTAGTAGGATGGGGTGGAGGGAGGTAAATATATACCATATATATTGGTATAAATATAGAGACTTGCACAAAATACACTTTTTTGTTCTTTTTTCAGAATTTTTGTTTTCTTTTTTTTAGTAGGAGGGGGTGGAGGGAGGTAAATATATACCATATATATATAAATATAGAGACTTACACAAAATACACTTTTTTGTTCTTTTTTCAGAATTTTTGTTTTTTTTTTTTAGTAGGAGGGGGTGGAGGGAGGTAAATATATACCACACATATAGGTATATATATAGAGACTTACACAAAATACATTTTTTTTAAAATTCTTTTCTTGAGTATTTTTGTTCTTATTTTTTAGTAGTAGGGGCGGAGGGAGGTAAATATATACCTTTTTTTTGTGGGAGTTGGTGGAGTAAGGTAAATATATACCATATATGTAGGTATATATATAGACCTTACACAAAATATACAATTTTTGTAAAATTTTTTTTTAAAATTTTTGTTCTCATTTTTATTAGGAGGGGGTGGAGGGAGATAATTATATACCATATATATCGGTATAAATATAGAGACTTACACAAAATACACTTTTTTTTAAATTTTTTTCTTGAGAATTTTTGTTCTCATTTTTAAGTAGGAGGGGGTGGAGGGATGTAAATATATACCATTTTTTTTGGTGGGAGGTGGTGGAGAAAGGTAAATATATACCATATATATAGGTATATATATAGAG
The DNA here is from genome assembly GCA_037075165.1 of Hirtodrosophila histrioides. Taxonomy (NCBI): domain Eukaryota; kingdom Metazoa; phylum Arthropoda; class Insecta; order Diptera; family Drosophilidae; genus Hirtodrosophila; species Hirtodrosophila histrioides. The sequence continues at coordinate 4,248 of JBAMCL010000252.1, forward strand.
ACTTACACAAAATATACAATTTTTTTTTAAATTTTTGTTCTCATTTTTATTAGGAGGGGGTGGAGGGAGGTAAATATATACCATATATATAGGTATATATATAGAGACTTACACAAAATACACTTTTTTTAACTTTTTTTCTTGAGAATTTTTGTTCTCATTTTGAAGTAGGAGGGGGTGGAGGGATGTAAATATATACCATTTTTTTTGGTGGGAGGTGGTGGAGAAATGTAAATATATACCATATATATAGGTATATATAGAGACTTACACAAAATATACAATTTCTGTAAAATTTTATTTTGAAAATTTTTGCTCTCATTTTTTAGTAGGATGGGGTAGAGGGAGGTAATTATATACTGTAACGAACCTATTGGCTTCGCCGGGTCTAGCTCGGTCGACCAGGATTCGTGCCAACAAATTTATAATCTGCAGCACTTGCGATAAGTAAGAAATCAATTAGTTTTAGTTTTCAATGTATATTTTGCCGGTTCGCCCGGATACTTGAGTTGTACAATAATTATATATAAATTTACTCCCTCGTTGCCGGTTGCGATGGTAGTTGCCGCTATTGCCAAATGTCCGTCGTACCAGTTTCCCAATGTTCCCTTTGGCTTGTCCCGTTCGCTAAACGCGTTGAGACTCGGCAGTTCGGATACTACCGCTTAACCTCGGTGCCGCTGTGCAAATGTGGTGTGCCTATATCTGGCCCTAGGTATGCGAGTGGTACAACTCCGGTTTAGACCTGGATTCACCTACACGCTTTAACCGCAAATTCTCCTAGTTCTCCTGCTTTGCCTTGGCACCCCAGTTTAGACCAGGTTTCCGCCGTGGCTGTTCTCCTGTTCGCTATGTCCTGCTCGTACGTACCGAGGATACTCCAGTTTAGACCGGATTTGGTCCCCAGGTACTCGTCTGTCTCCGCCCGTCTTGATTTCGCTGAATCTCGAGGACTCCTAGTTTTGCCCAGGTTTGTCCCCGGACTCCTTTAAAGCGACTGTTTGAGTTGTCTAGTCCCTAGGACTCGCCGAGGTTACCCCAGTTTAAACCAGGTTTAGCCGTCGGTGTCTTTCGGGATTCCCTGCCTGTCTCTCTCTGGATGACCCAAGGCTACCCCAGTTTATACCAGGTTTGACCGTCAGGATCCGTAAGAGTGACTGTTCTGCCTTTGTTTTAGAGTGGCACCAAGGATACCCCGGTTTATACCAGGTTTGGTCGTTGGTGCTCTCTAAAATGCCCTGTCGTGATCCTAGAGATTACCACGGGTACCCCGGTTTATACCAGGTTTGGCCGCTGGTTCTCGTCGGATTGCCCTACGTACTCCTGAGGAAGGATGCCAAGGATACCCCAGTTTAAACCAGGTTCGTCCGTTGGCCTCTTCTCTGGATTTCCACAAAATCTCACTGGCACTTTACTCACGTTTGCACTTTGGTCCGTGGGTAAAGCGTTCGCACCGCTTAGCCAAATCTCGCTACGCCGCGTGGCAGAGACTCGCCTCCAAGTCGATCAGTGGCTGGGTCGGGGCAAGTGGCTTTGCTTGTCCCTCGAATGTGTCTTGATGGTTGCTCCTGATGTAGGTCGGCCCAGTGGTTGGCCGCGTCCGTTGCTCGTACTCGTAATCCCTCGATGACACTTTGTCGAAACTGTACCCGCACTCGCTTGTATCTCACGCACTTTGACTTGTTCACTTTAACTTTCACTGTGGTCTTCCTTCACTGTATCGCTTGACTGTCCCGACTCCCACCTTATTGCCGCTGCCGGCAGGCCCCGTTTGGTGGCTGAATCGGGGGCCGCGGCGGCGTCAAACTCTCCAAACTCTCACCTAGCGGTGCATGCCAGCAGTGTTGTTGCTAGGTTTGAATTTGGCGCCGACGCCAGCTGCCAAATAACGGCGGCATCTTCAGATGCTTGCCTAGCAACAGCGGTAAATTACTGACGCTGTGCATTGCCTGCCGCTAGTGCAAACGAGTGCTGCATATTGCACATCGAATGCACTCTTTACGCACTAACGGCGTAAGCTCATCTCCAACGGCGCGCGATCAGCACTAACGGCGCTTATCCTGGCGGCCGCTCTCTGTGCGACACGTAGCACTTGCTGGCTACGTGTGTTAGAGCGAGAGCGAGTATGCGAGCGGCTGTGAGCGTGAATTCGCCGCGAAGCAGTGGCGCATCAAAAGGGGGGTTTTGCTTGTGTTTGTTGAAATTGTTGTGGGGAGCCAATACGGCTCCTCACACTCCCCTCTTTCTTCGGGAGAAAAGCGCTAGCCCTTCTTGTGTCTCTGTCGTTGTTTCATTGCTTGTTTGTTTTTAGTTATTTTTTTATTATTATTATTGTTATTATTATTATTACGAATTCTTACGCTATTGGTGGTATGATATTAGTATTAGTAAAGTTAGTTTTAGTGTTATTAGTACTATTACGTGTTATAACCACCAATGCGCATGAATACGTAATTGTTTTATATTGTTTATTCTTTTATTATTTATCGTGTTGACCGCTGTAGTTGTCGATCCCCTTTTGTCGCGCCTTTGATCACTGTTGGTGGTTACCGTTACTGCTTTTTATGACATGCAGGTGTGCACTGTGGGCCACATTTGATTATTTTGTGATCAAATTTTAAATTTCCATAAGTGGCAAATGTATCCTTTGTGACATTATCTGGCGTATGGTCAAACTCGGCACTTCTTCGACGATGGTTATATACGGCTGTACATTACTTGCGGGATGTTGTTGTTGTGTGTATATTCTTGTTTTGTTACTGGTTTTTACTTATTTAGCCCACTGTGTTGCGCCGTTTTAGTTATGGTGGGTGCGTTCTCTTTGTGTTCTATGCGCGCGAGGGTTGCTCGAGACGTTTGTTAAATTTTGTTTTGGTGAATTACAAAATTAAAAAAAAAATTTGTGTATTCTTGCAGTATATTAATTATTAATTTAATTAATAATTATTTACCCTCTCTTTTTTTTTTTTTTAAATAGATGGAACAAAAAATAATTTTCTCGCGGTGCTCTTCGTTGCTTACATGTTTTGTATTTAATGCCGTTTTGTATAGTTTCATATTGTCGATGTGTGCTGGGCGTGTGTCTGACAGCCTTGCCGCTGTCTGTGTCTCCGGTATGTTTAGCCGCTCGATGAATTTGCTGGGGTCCTCGAATTCTTCCTCGTTTGTTGTGCTTTTTAGAGGTGACTGGCGTGTATGCAGGCGTGCCAAGTCGTTGAGCCTTAAGGCATGCAACAGGTTTGATTCATTCGCCAGGACCCATTCCCCGAATTGCCGACGCATGGTGTCTACCGTGCCTGTCACGGTTATTCCGAATTCGTCGGCATACCGATGCACCTCCTCCTTTTTGAGGTTATAGACCCATGCTCGTACCATTTTTGATGGTCTTGTGTATTACTATGTAAACTTAATTGAAATCTCTTTATCGCAAGACCCTACAAGTTGGGCGCCAGTTGTAACGAACCTATTGGCTTCGCCGGGTCTAGCTCGGTCGACCAGGATTCGTGCCAACAAATTTATAATCTGCAGCACTTGCGATAAGTAAGAAATCAATTAGTTTTAGTTTTCAATGTATATTTTGCCGGTTCGCCCGGATACTTGAGTTGTACAATAATTATATATAAATTTACTCCCTCGTTGCCGGTTGCGATGGTAGTTGCCGCTCTTGCCAAATGTCCGTCGTACCAGTTTCCCAATGTTCCCTTTGGCTTGTCCCGTTCGCTAAACGCGTTGAGACTCGGCAGTTCGGATACTACCGCTTAACCTCGGTGCCGCTGTGCAAATGTGGTGTGCCTATATCTGGCCCTAGGTATGCGAGTGGTACAACTCCGGTTTAGACCTGGATTCACCTACACGCTTTAACCGCAAATTCTCCTAGTTCTCCTGCTTTGCCTTGGCACCCCAGTTTAGACCAGGTTTCCGCCGTGGCTGTTCTCCTGTTCGCTATGTCCTGCTCGTACGTACCGAGGATACTCCAGTTTAGACCGGATTTGGTCCCCAGGTACTCGTCTGTCTCCGCCCGTCTTGATTTCGCTGAATCTCGAGGACTCCTAGTTTTGCCCAGGTTTGTCCCCGGACTCCTTTAAAGCGACTGTTTGAGTTGTCTAGTCCCTAGGACTCGCCGAGGTTACCCCAGTTTAAACCAGGTTTAGCCGTCGGTGTCTTTCGGGATTCCCTGCCTGTCTCTCTCTGGATGACCCAAGGCTACCCCAGTTTATACCAGGTTTGACCGTCAGGATCCGTAAGAGTGACTGTTCTGCCTTTGTTTTAGAGTGGCACCAAGGATACCCCGGTTTATACCAGGTTTGGTCGTTGGTGCTCTCTAAAATGCCCTGTCGTGATCCTAGAGATTACCACGGGTACCCCGGTTTATACCAGGTTTGGCCGCTGGTTCTCGTCGGATTGCCCTACGTACTCCTGAGGAAGGATGCCAAGGATACCCCAGTTTAAACCAGGTTCGTCCGTTGGCCTCTTCTCTGGATTTCCACAAAATCTCACTGGCACTTTACTCACGTTTGCACTTTGGTCCGTGGGTAAAGCGTTCGCACCGCTTAGCCAAATCTCGCTACGCCGCGTGGCAGAGACTCGCCTCCAAGTCGATCAGTGGCTGGGTCGGGGCAAGTGGCTTTGCTTGTCCCTCGAATGTGTCTTAATGGTTGCTCCTGATGTAGGTCGGCCCAGTGGTTGGCCGCGTCCGTTGCTCGTACTCGTAATCCCTCGATGACACTTTGTCGAAACTGTACCCGCACTCGCTTGTATCTCACGCACTTTGACTTGTTCACTTTAACTTTCACTGTGGTCTTCCTTCACTGTATCGCTTGACTGTCCCGACTCCCACGCAGATTTCGCCTTTTATTGCCGCTGCCGGCAGGCCCCGTTTGGTGGCTGAATCGGGGGCCGCGGCGGCGTCAAACTCTCCAAACTCTCACCTAGCGGTGCATGCCAGCAGTGTTGTTGCTAGGTTTGAATTTGGCGCCGACGCCAGCTGCCAAATAACGGCGGCATCTTCAGATGCTTGCCTAGCAACAGCGGTAAATTACTGACGCTGTGCATTGCCTGCCGCTAGTGCAAACGAGTGCTGCATATTGCACATCGAATGCACTCTTTACGCACTAACGGCGTAAGCTCATCTCCAACGGCGCGCGATCAGCACTAACGGCGCTTATCCTGGCGGCCGCTCTCTGTGCGACACGTAGCACTTGCTGGCTACGTGTGTTAGAGCGAGAGCGAGTATGCGAGCGGCTGTGAGCGTGAATTCGCCGCGAAGCAGTGGCGCATCAAAAGGGGGGTTTTGCTTGTGTTTGTTGAAATTGTTGTGGGGAGCCAATACGGCTCCTCACAATACCATATATATCGGTATAAATATAGAGACTTCCACAAAATACACTTTTTTGTTCTTTTTCAGAATTTTTGTTTTCTTTTTTTGGTAGGAGGGGGTGGAGGGAGGTAAATATATACCATATATATAGGTATATATATAGAGACTTACACAAAATATACAATTTTTTTTAAATTTTTTTTTGAAAATTTTTGTTCTCATTTTTTAGTAGGAGGGGGTTAAGGGAGGTAAATATATACCATATATATAGGTATATATATAGAGACTTACACAAAATACACTTTTTTTAAAATTTTTTTCTTGAGAATTTTTGTTCTCATTTTTTAGTAGGAGGGGGTGGAGGGAGGTAAATATATACCATTTTTTTGTGGGAGGTGGTGGAGGAAGGTAAATATATACCATATATATAGGTAAATATATAGAGACTTACACAAAATACACTTCTTTTTTCTTTGTGAGCATTTTTGTTCTCTTATTTTAGTAGGAGGTGGTGGAGGAAGCTAAATATATACCATATATATAGGTATATATATAGAGACTTACACAAAATACACATTTTTTATTTTTTTAGAATTTTCGTTATTTTTTTTAGGAGGGGGTGGAGGGAGAAAAATATATACCATATATATAGGTATATATATAGAGACTTACACAAAATACATTTCTTTTTTTTTTTTGTGAGCATTTTTGTTCACTTATTTTAGTAGGAGGTGGTGGAGGAAGTTAAATATATACCATATATATAGGTATATATATAGAGACTTACACAAAATACACATTTTTTATTTTTTTAGAATTTTCGTTATTTTTTTTAGGAGGGGGTGGAGGGAGAAAAATATATACCATATATATAGGTATATATATAGAGACTTACACAAAATACATTTCTTTTTTTTTTTTGTGAGCATTTTTGTTCACTTATTTTAGTAGGAGGTGGTGGAGGAAGTTAAATATATATCATATATATTGGGTTATATATAGAGACTTACACAAAATACACATTTTTTTTTTTTAGAATTTTTGTTATTTTTTTTTAGTAGGAGGGGGTGGAGGGAGGTAAATATATACCATATATATAGGTATATATATAGAGACTTACACAAGATACACTTTTTTTTTGTGAGCATTTTTGTTCTCTTATTTTAGTAGGAGGTGGTGGAGGAAGTTAAATATATACCATATATATAGGTATATATATAGAGACTTACACAAAATACACATTTTTTGTAAATTTTTTTTTTTAAAATTGTTGTAAAATTTTTTAGTAGGAGGGGGTGGAGGGAGGTAAATATATACCATATATATAGGTATATATATAGAGACTTACACAAAATATACAATTTTTGTAAAATTTTTTTTTTTAAATTTTTGTAAAATTTTTTAGTAGGAGGGGGTGGAGGGAGGTAAATATATACCACATATATAGGTATATATAAAGAGACTTACACAAAAAATTCAATTTTTGTAAATTTTATTTTGAAAATTTTTGTTGTAATTTTTTAGTAGGATGGTGTGGAGGGAGGTAAGTATCTACCATATATATCGGTATAAATATAGAGACTTACACAAAATACACTTATTTGTTCTATTTTCAGAATTTTTGTTTTCTTTTCTTAGTAGGAGGGGGTGGAGGGAGATAAATATATACCATATATATAGGTATATATATAGAGACTTACACAAAATATACAATTTATTTTTAAATTTTTGTTCTCATTTTTTATTGGGAGGGGGGTGGAGGGAGGTAAATATATACCATATATATCGGTATATATATAGAGACTTACACAAAATACACTTTTTTGTTCTTTTTCAGAATTTTTGTTTTCTTTTTTTAGTAGGAGGGGGTGGAGGGAGGTAAATATATACCATATATATAGGTATATATATAGAGACTTACACAAAATATACAATTTATTTTTAAATTTTTGTTCTCATTTTTATTGGGAGGGGGTGGAGGGAGGTAAATATATACCATATATATCGGTATATATATAGAGACTTACACAAAATACATTTTTTTGTTCTTTTTCAGAATTTTTGTATATGAATATGTTATAAGTTCATCTCTATCTAACATATGTTATCGCCACTTTGCTCTTACTCTTAATAAATCGTTCGTCGAGTTCACATCGTTCGTCGTGTGTTCTTATTTTACAACAATAAGTTCGATATCCCTGTGCAGACAAGTCTCTCGTGTATTTTAACCATATACACACCAACATTGGTTATGGGCCCAGACTCAGTCTAACAGATCGAAGAAGTTGTAAAAGTTAAAATGAGTCAATATCAAATCGAAAAGTTGAACGAGGAAAATTATGATGTGTGGAGTATACAAATGCGTAGTATACTGGTCCATCAAGAGCTCTGGAACATTGTGTGTGGGAAAGATGAAATTATCCCAGAAATTGCAAGAACGGTATTGGTTAATGAAAAAGCCCTTGCGTGCTTAATTTTGAACGTGAATAATTCCCAGTTAAACTATATAAAACAGTGTATAACAGCTAAAGAAGCATGGGATAAATTACGCGAAGTTCACGTGCCGACCGGACCAATTCAAAAAGTGTCGCTCTATAAAAAACTATTAAATATGAAATTGGAGCCAAATGCAGTTATGTCGCATTATATAAACTCATTCATGGAAATAGTAAATAAGCTAGCTGAAGTTAGCATTGATTTGAGCGAGGAGTTAAAAGTGATTATTCTATTGTCCAGCCTGAGTGCAGAATATGAACATTTCATTGTCGCTATGGAAACTAGAGACTCATTGCCTTCATTGGAAATGGTCAAGGCCAAGCTGCTGGCTGAGGCAAATAGAAGAGAAGAAAACAGTGACAAAGTACAGCAAGCATGTATGCAGCAAGCGTTTTATGCAGGCGCAAATAAAAAGCAAGACGAAACACACGCAAAGAAGAACAGCAAATTTACCGGAATGTGCTTCAATTGTGGAAAGCGCGGTCACCGATCAGCGCAGTGTAGATCAAAGCGTAATGAAAACAAGGAACAAAGCGAGAACAAAAACGAAAATCAGCGAGTTTCTTACGCAGTGTATTCGGCAATACAGAAAGACGAAACGGTTGAAAACAGCTGGTGTTTAGATAGTGGTGCAACTTCGCACATGTGTCACGATAAAAACTTATTCGTTTCGTTTGTAGAGCAAAACGATAAAATTTTGTTGGCTGCCGATAAACAAATTGTGAGCCCTGGAAGAGGCTCAGTGAAAATAAAAACAAGTGAATGCGAATTAATACTACAAGATGTGTTATATGTGCCAGATATTAATTTAAATTTCTTTTCCGTCAGCAAAGCACTAAAATTTGGACATACGGTCATTTTTAAAGAAAATTGTGCTGTTGTTAAATCGAAAGATGGAATGATTTTACTGGTAGCAAAACTAAAGGACAATTTATTTATATTCGATGATTTAAATAAAAATCGGTTATTTGCTATGCAGAAAAAAGAAATTATGTGGCATTGTAGGTATGGACACCTTAATTTTCGCGGTTTAAATGACTTAATACGCAACCAACTCGTAAACGGCATTAATATAAAAAACGTTTCGGTCGACACAAATTGCAACACGTGTAATAAGTCGAAAATTTGCTCTTTACCATTTGCTAAGAACAGTGCAAAGCGTGCGTCGCAAATATTGGAATTAATTCACACAGACGTTTGCGGTCCTATAAATGTGAATTCTATCGGTGGTGCAAAATATTTCATAACGTTTATAGACGATATGTCAAAACGCGTTTTTGTCTATTTTATGAAATCAAAGGATCAAGCATTTGAAAAATTCCAAATATTTAAAAATTTAGTTGAGCAGGAAACCGAAAAGAAAATAAAAGCTGTGCGTAGTGACAACGGCAAAGAATTCGTGAATAACTTGTTTGATAAGTTTCTAAAAGACAATGGCATAAAGAGACAACTGACAGTTCCGTATACGCCTCAACAGAACGGGGTAGCTGAAAGAGCAAATCGAACACTAGTTGAAATGGCGCGGTCAATGATGATTCATTCAAACGTGGAAGAGCCTTTATGGGCTGAGGCAATTGCAACCGCTGCATATTTGCGGAACAGGTCTCCATCTCATGCGCTCAACGGTATTACTCCTTTTGAAGTCTGGAGTGGGCGTAAGCCTTGCGTAGCGCACTTACGTATTTTTGGATCCCCTGTTTTTGCCCTGGATAAGATGCATCATCATAAATTTCGGCCTAAGGGAAAAGAGTATATTTTTGTCGGCTATTCCCTAACCGCAAAGGCCTATCGAATTTATGACAGAGAGAAGAAGCAGGTTATCGAGCGGCGTGATGTTAAATTCGTTGAAGCAGAATGTGGCAGAAATGTTTGTCTTTCTCCAAATGCTTACGATTTTACTTCTTTTCTCATAGAGTTTAGCCCAAATAAGGACGAAGCACCAGGTGCAGCAGCGCAACGAGCAGAAGAAGTACCAGGCGCAGAAGCGCAATCAGAAAGTGAAGCACCAGGCGCAACACCGCAATCAGCAGATGACGCACCAGGCGCAGCACCGCAATCAGTAGGTGAAACAACAGGCGCCACAGCGCAAATGGCAGACGAAGCGGTGCAAAGAGACTTCGATCATTCAGATGATGAACAGCAGGATCAATTTGAGAGCTTCAGCGAGTCTACAAGTTCAACAGGATCTGAAGAAAAGATGCATATTCGTCGGGGACCTGGAAGGCCAAAACTTATTCGCACTGGGCAGCCAGGTAGACCCAGAAAGCAATACAATATGCTCAACAATATGATCGCTTTTCACGACATCGAAACGCCGAATACCGTCAAGCAAGCATTGGAAGGCAAACATTCGTTTGAGTGGGAGAGTTCCATGAAGCGAGAATACGATGCTCTCATAGCAAACAATACGTGGTCTATGGTTGACCTTCCAGCGGGAGCGAAAGCCATTGGTTCGATGTGGGTATTCCGATTGAAACGGGATAATCAAGGCAGTATAAAAAAGTTTAAGTCTAGGTTAGTCGCCAAAGGCTGCAGTCAGCAATATGGTATAAATTATAATGAAACATTCTCGCCCGTCATACGTTATGAAAATATAAGATTGTTGTTAGCAGTTGCTGCTGAAAAAGAATTATACCTTCACCAAATAGACGTTTCAAATGCATATTTAAATAGTGATCTAAATGAAACAGTATATATGAAACAGCCAGAACATTTTGTAAGCAAAGATCATTCTCAGCAAGTTTTGAAGCTAGAAAAAGCTATATATGGGCTTAAGCAATCTGGTAGGGCATGGAATAGTACTCTAAATGATGTATTAAAAAATCTTGGATTTAAAGCAACCAAAAATGAGCCATGTTTGTACAAAAAGATCACTGTAGATTCGTATAGTTTAATAGCTGTGTATGTAGACGACCTCATAATAGCGTGTTCAAAGAAAATCGACATTGCTCGTATAAAGGCACACCTTGAAAAATCATTTGAGATTCACGATCGTTCTGAATTGCATAATTTCTTGGGAATTGAAATACAGCGTCAAGGACAATTAGGTCAGATTTCAATAGGCCAAAAGCAGTTCATAAAATGTTTATTAGAAAAGTATAATATGAACATGTCTCGTCCAGTCTCCACTCCCTTAGATGCTGGATTCCAGATTGGCTGCAACAATGACAAATGTGTCCAGGTGGACATCACTGATTACCAATCACTGATCGGTTCATTAATGTACTTGGCAATATCGACACGGCCTGACATCGCACACTCAGTCAGCAAACTTGCGCAGCGAAACAATGACCCACACGTCGAGCATGAATCTGCCGCAAAACATATTCTGCGGTACTTATTAAAAACTATCGAGTTCAAGCTACACTATTGCAAGACTGGAGTACCATTGCATGGTTTTGTAGATGCGGACTGGGCCAACGATAGCATGGACCGAAAATCGTACACAGGTTACGGATTTTATTTTGGAGGCGCTGCATTTTCATGGGAATCCAAAAAACAAGGTTTGGTTGCCCTCAGCAGCACAGAGGCTGAATACGTCGCCTTATCAACAGCAGCAAGAGAAGCAACTTATCTTCGCAGACTTCTTGAAGAGATCCGCTGTCATCCGTCAGCAGACCCAATTCAAATAAATGGTGATAATTTGAGTGCACAACAGATTGCAGCTAACCCAGTTCATCATAAGCGTACTAAACACATTGATATTAAACATCACCATATTAGAGAAGTTGTTGCAACAAATGTAATTTCAATTAGTTATGTACCAACAAACGAAAATGTTGCTGATGTGTTTACTAAAAACTTACAAAAAGAAAAACACAATAAGTTTGTAAAAATGCTTGGAATGTATAATTAAAAACTAATTGTATTACTTGATATGTTTGATTGAAATGAAATGTATTATATAAATTTAAATTGAGAAGAAGTGTTGAAGTTTGCAACTTAAATTTATCGATACATCGTATATTATGAATATGTTATAAGTTCATCTCTATCTAACATATGTTATCGCCACTTTGCTCTTACTCTTAATAAATCGTTCGTCGAGTTCACATCGTTCGTCGTGTGTTCTTATTTTACAACAATAAGTTCGATATCCCTGTGCAGACAAGTCTCTCGTGTATTTTAACCATATACACACCAACACCATATATTTCGGTATAAATATAGAGACTTACACAAAATACACTTTTTTGTTCTTTTTCAGAATTTTTGTTTTCTTTTTTTAGTAGGAGGGGGTGGAGGGAGGTAAATATATACCATATATATAGGTATATATATAGAGACTTACACAAAATATACAATTTTTTTTAAATTTTTTTTTGAAAATTTTTGTTCTCATTTTTTAGTAGAAGGGGGTGGAGGGAGGTAAATATATACCATTTTTTTTGTGGGAGGTGGTGGAGAAAGGTAAATATATACCATATATATAGAGATTTACACAAAATATACAATTTTTGTAAAATTTTTTATTGAAAATTTTTGTTCTCATTTTTTAGTAGGAGGGGGTGGAGGGAGGTAAATATATACCATTTATTTTTTTGGGAGAGGTGAAGGAAGGTAAATATATACCATATATATAGGTAAATATATAGAGACTTACACAAAATACACTTCTTTTTTTTTGTGAGCATTTTTGTTCTCTTATTTTAGTAGGAGGTGGTGGAGGGAGATAAATATATACCATATATATAGGTATATATATAGAGACTTACACAAAATATACAATTTTTGTAAAAATTTTTTTTGAAAATTTTTGTTCTCATTTTTTAGTAGGAGGGGGGTGGAGGGAGGTAAATATATACCATATATATAGGTATATATATAGAGACTTACACAAAATACACTTTTTTTAAAATTTTTTTCTTGAGTATTTTTGTTCTCATTTTTTAGTAGGAGGGGCGGAGGGAGGTAAATATATACCTTTTTTTTGTGGGAGGTGGTGGAGGAAGGTAAATATATACCATATATGTAGGTATATATATAGAGACTTACACAAAATATACAATTTTTGTAAAAATTTTTTTTGAAAATTTTTGTTCTCATTTTTTAGTAGGATGGGGTGGAGGGAGGTAATTATATACCATATATATAGGTATATATATAGAGGCTCACATAAAATATACAATTTTTGTAAAATTTTTTTTTTAAATTTTTGTTCTCATTTTTATTAGGAGGGGGTGGAGGGAGATAATTATATACCATATATATCGGTATAAATATAGAGACTTACACAAAATACACTCCTTTTTTACATTTTTTTCTTGAGAATTTTTGTTCTCATTTTTAAGTAGGAGGGGGTGGAGGGATGTAAATATATACCATTTTTTTTGGTGGGAGGTAGTGGAGAAAGGTAAATATATACCATATATATAGGTATATATATAGAGACTTACACAAAATATACAATTTTTTTTTAAATTTTTGTTCTCATTTTTATTAGGAGAGGGCGGAGGGAGGTAAATATATACCATATATATAGGTATATATATAGAGACTTACGCAAAATACACATTTTTTTAAATTTTTTTCTTGAGAATTTTTGCTCTCATTTTTAAGTAGGAGGGGGTGGAGGGATGTAAATATATACCATTTTTTTTGGTGGGAGGTGGTGGAGAAAGGTAAATATATACCATATATATAGGTATATATAGAGACTTACACAAAATATACAATTCCTGTAAAATTTTTTTTTGAAAATATTTGTTCTCATTTTTTAGTAGGATGGGGTGGAGGGAGGTAATTATATACCATATATATCGGTATAAATATAGAGACTTACACAAAATACACTTTTTTGTTCTTTTTCAGAATTTTTGTTTTCTTTTTTTGGTAGGAGGGGGTGGAGGGAGGTAAATATATACCATATATATAGGTATATATATAGAGACTTACACAAAATATACAATTTTTGTAAAATTTTTTTTTGAAAATTTTTGTTCTCATTTTTTAGTAGGAGGGGGTGGAGGGAGGTAAATATATACCATTTTTTTTGTGGGAGGTGGTGGAGAAAGGTAAATATATACCATATATATAGGTATATATATAGAGACTTACACAAAATATACTATTTTTGTAAAATTTTTTCTTGAGAATTTTTGTTCTCATTTTTTAGTAGGAGGGGGGTGGAGGGAGGTAAATATATACCATATATTTTTTTTTTTTTTGTGGGAGGTGGTGGAGGAAGGTAAATATATACCATATATATAGGTATATATATAGAGACTTACACAAAATACACTTTTTTTAAATTTTTTTCTTGAGAATTTTTGTTCTCATTTTTTAGTAGGAGGGGGTGGAGGGAGGTAAATATATACCATTTTTTTTGTGGGAGGTGGTGGAGGAATGTAAATATATACCATATATATAGGTAAATATATAGAGACTTACACAAAATTCATTTCTTATTTTTTTGTGAGCATTTTTGTTCTCTTATTTTAGTAGGAGGTGGTGGAGGAAGCTAAATATATATCATATATATTGGTATATATATAGAGACTTACACAAAATACACATTTTTTTTTTTTTAGAATTTTTGTTATTTTTTTTAGTAGGAGGGGGTGGAGGGAGGTAAATATATACCATATATATAGGTATATATATAGAGACTTACACAAGATACATTTTTTTTTTTTGTGAGCATTTTTGTTCTCTTATTTTAGTAGGAGGTGGTGGAGGAAGTTAAATATATACCATATATATAGGTATATATATAGAGACTTACACAAAATACACATTTTTTGTAAAATTTTTTTTTTTAAATTGTTGTAAAATTTTTTAGTAGGAGGGGGTGGAGGGAGATAAATATATACCATATATATAGGTATATATATAGAGACTTACACAAAATATACAATTTTTGTAAAATTTTTTTTTTAAAATTTTTGTAAAATTTTTTAGTAGGAGGGGGTGGAGGGAGGTAAATATATACCACATATATAGGTATATATAAAGAGACTTACACAAAAAATACAATTTTTGTAAATTTTATTTTGAAAATTTTTGTTGTAATTTTTTAGTAGGATGGTGTGGAGGGAGGTAAGTATCTACCATATATATCGGTATAAATATAGAGACTTACACAAAATACACTTTTTTGTTCTATTTTCAGAATTTTTGTTTTCTTTTCTTAGAAGGAGGGGGGTGGAGGGAGATAAATATATACCATATATATAGGTATATATATAGAGACTTACACAAAATATACAATTTTTTTTTAAATTTTTGTTCTCATTTTTATTGGGAGGTGGTGGAGGGAGGTAAATATATACCATATATATCGGTATAAATATAGAGACTTACACAAAATACACTTTATTGTTCTTTTTCAGAATTTTTGTTTTCTTTTTTTAGTAGGAGGGGGTGGAGGGAGGTAAATATATACCATATATATAGGTATATATATAGAGACTTACACAAAATATACAATTTTTTTAAATTTTTTTTTTTGAAAATTTTTGTTCTCATTTCTTAGTAGGAGGGGGTGGAGGGAGGTAAATATATACCATTTTTTTTGTGGGAGGTGGTGGAGAAAGGTAAATATATACCATATATATAGGTATATATAGAGATTTACACAAAATATACAATTTTTGTAAAATTTTTTTTTGAAAATTTTTGTTCTCATTTTTTAGTAGGATGGGGTGGAGGGAGGTAATTATATACCATATATATCGGTATAAATATAGAGACTTACACAAAATACACTTTTTTGTTCTTTTTCAGAATTTTTGTTTTCTTTTTTTAGTAGGAGGGGGTGGAGGGAGGTAAATATATACCATATATATAGGTATATATATAGAGACTTACACAAAAAATACAATTTTTTTAAAATTTTTTTTGAAAATTTTTGTTCTCATTTTTTAGTAGGAGGGGGTGGAGGGAGATAAATATATACCATATATCTAGGCATATATCTAGAGACTTACACAAAATACACTTTTTTTAAAATTTTTTTCTTGAGAATTTTTGTTCTCATTTTTTAGTAGGAGGGGGTGGAGGGAGGTAAATATATACCATTTTTTTGGTGGGAGGTGGTGGAGGAAGGTAAATATATACCATATATATAGGTAAATATATAGAGACTTACACAAAATACACTTCTTTTTTTTTGTGAGCATTTTTGTTCTCTTATTTTAGTAGGAGGTGGTGGAGGAAGGTAAATATATACCATATATATAGGTATATATATAGAGACTTACACAAAATACACATTTTTTATTTTTTTAGAATTTTCGTTATTTTTTTTAGTAGGAGGGGGTGGAGGGAGGTAAATATATACCCATATATATAGGTATATAGATAGAGACTTACACAAAATTGATTTTTTTTTTTGTGAGCATTTTTGTTCTCTTATTTTAGTAGGAGGTGGTGGAGGAAGCTAAATATATATCATATATATTGGTATATATATAGAGACTTACACAAAATACACATTTTTTTTTTTAGAATTTTTGTTATTTTTTTTAGTAGGAGGGGGTGGAGGGAGGTAAATATATACCATATATATAGGTATATATATAGAGACTTACACAAGATACACTTTTTTTTTTTGTGAGCATTTTTGTTCTCTTTATTTTCGTAGGAGGTGGTGGAGGAAGCTAAATATATACCATATATATAGGTATATATATAGAGACTTACACAAAATACACATTTTTTAAATTTTTTTTAGAATTTTCGTTATTTATTTTTAGTAGGAGGGGGTGGAGGGAGGTAAATATATACCATATATATAGGTATATATATAGAGACTTACACAAAATATACAATTTTTTCTAAAATTTTTTTTTGTGAGCATTTTTGTTCTCATTATTTTAGTAGGAGGGGGTGGAGGAAGGTAAATATATATCATATATATTGGTATATATATAGAGACTTACACAAAATACACTTTTTTTTTTATTTTTTTTGAGAATTTTTGTTCTCTTTTTTAGTAGGAGGGGGTGGAGGGAGGTAAATATATACCATATATATAGGTATATATATAGAGACTTACACAAAATACACTTTTTTTTTTTGTGAGCATTTTTGTTCTCTTATTTTCGTAGCAGGTGGTGGAGGAAGCTAAATATATACCATATATATAGGTATATATATAGAGACTTACACAAAATACACAATTTTGTAAATTTTTTTTTAAAATTTTTGTTGTTTTTTTTAGTAGGAGGGTGTGGAGGGAGGTAAGTATCTACCATATATATAGGTATATATATAGAGACTTACACAAAATACATTTCTTGTTTTTGTCAGAATTTTTATTTTCTTTTTTTAGTAGGAGGTGGTGGAGGGAGATAAATATATACCATATATATAGGTATATATATAGAGACTTACACAAAATACACATTTTTTTAATTTTTTTAGAATTTTTGTTATTTTTTTTAGTAGGAGGGGAAAATGGTGGAGGGAGGTAAATATATACCATATATATAGGTATATATATAGACCCTTACACAAAATACACTTTTTTAAAATTTTTTTCTTGAGAATTTTTGGTCTCATTTTTTAGTAGGAGGGGGTGGAGGGAGGTAAATATATACCATTTATTTTTGGGAGGTGGTGGAGGAAGGTAAATATATACCATATATATAGGTATATATATAGAGACTTTCACAAAATACTCTTTTTTGTTCTTTTTTTAGAATTTTTGTTTTCTTTTTTTAGTAGGAGGGGGTGGAGGGAGGTAAATATATACCATATATATAGGTATATATATAGAGACTTACACAAAATATACAATTTTTTTTAAATTTTTTTTTGAAATTTTTTTTTTTTGGTAGGGGGTGGAGGGAGGTAAATATATTCTCATTTTTTTTAGGTTAGGAGAGGGGGTGGAGGGAAGTAAATATATACCATATATATTGGTATATATATAGAGACTTACACAAAATATACAATTTTTTTTTAAATTTTTTCTTGAAAATTTTTGGTCTCATTTTTTAGTAGGAGGGGGTGGAGGGAGGTAAATATATACCATTTTTTTTGGTGGGAGGTGGTGGAGAAAGGTAAATATATACCATATATATAGGTAAATATATAGACTCTTACACAAAATACACTTTTTTTTAAATTTTTTTGTGAGCATTTTTGTTCTCTTTTTTTAGTAGGAGGTGGTGGAGGGAGGTAAATATATACCATATATATAGGTATATATATAGACTCTTACACAAAATACACTTTGTTTTTTTTAAATTTTTTTTCTTGAGAATTTTTGGTCTTTTTTTTTAGTAGGAGGGGGTGGAGGGAGGTAAATATATACCATATATATAGGTATACATATAGAGACTTACACAAAATATACAATATTTTTTTTTGAAAATTTTTGTTCTCATTTTTTAGTAGGAGGGGGTGGAGGGAGGTAAATATATACCATATATATAGGTATATATATAGAGACCTTACACAAAATACACTTTTTTTTAAAATTTTTTTCTTGAGAATTTTTGGTCTCATTTTTTAGTAGGAGGGGGTGGAGGGAGGTAAATATATACCATTTTTTTTTGGGAGGTGGTGGAGGAAGGTAAATATATACCATATATATAGGTAAATATATAGAGACTTACACAAAATACATTCTTTTTTTTTTGAGTATTTTTGTTCTCATTTTTTAGTAGGAGGGGGTGGAGGGAAGTAAATATATACCATATATATAGGTATATATATAGAGACTTATACAAAATATACTTTTTTTAAAAAATTTTTTTTGAAATTTTTGTTCTCATTTTTTAGTAGGAGGGGGTGGAGGGAGGTAAGTATGTACCATATATATCGGTATACATATAGAGACTTACACAAAATATACTTTTTTTTTTTTTTTCGAGAATTTTTGTTTTCATTTTTTAGTAGGAGGGGGTGGAGGGAGATAAATATATACCATATATATAGGTATATATATAGACTCTTACACAAAATACACTTTTTTTAAAATTTTTTTCTTGAGAATTTTTGTTCTTATTTTTTAGTAGGAGGGGGTGGAGGGAGGTAAATATATACCATTTTTTTTGAGGTGGAGTTTGGCTTTCTTTTGTTTTTTTTTTGTTTTTTTAGTAGGAGGGTGGTGGAGGAAGGTAAATATATACCATATATATAGGTATATATATAGAGAGCTTACACAAAATATACATTTTTTTATGTTTATTTTTTTTGGAGGAATTTTTGTATTTCATTTTTTTAGTAGGAGGGGGTGGAGGGAGGTAAATATATACCATATATATAGGTATATATATAGAGACTTACACAAAATATACAATTTTTTTAATTATTTTTTTTGAAAATTTTTGTTCTCATTTTTTAGTAGGAGGTGGTGGAGGGAGGTAAGTATCTACCATATATATCGGTATAAATATAGAGACTTACACAAAATACACTTTTTTGTTTTTTTTTCAGAATTTTTGTTTTCTTTTCTTAGTAGGAGGGGGTGGAGGGAGATAAATATATACCATATATATAGGTATATATATAGAGACTTACACAAAATATACACTTTTTGTAAAATTTTTTCTTGAGAATTTTTGTTCTCATTTTTTAGTAGGAGGGGGGTGGAGGGAGGTAAATATATACCATTTTTTTTGGTGGGAGGTGGTGGAGAAAGGTAAATATATACCATATATATAGGTATATATAGAGACTTACACAAAATATACAATTTTTGTAAAATTTTTTTTGAAAATTTTTGTTAAAATTTTTTAGTAGGAGGGGGTGGAGGGAGATAAATATATACCACATATATAGGTATATATATAGAGACTTACACAAAAAATACAATTTTTGTAATTTTTTTTTGAAAATTTTTGTTGTCATTTTTTAGTAGGAGGGGGTGGAGGGAGGTAAATATATACCATATATATCGGTATATATATAGAGACTTACACAAAATACACTTTTTTTTTTAAATTTTTTTCTTGAGAATTTTTGGTCTCATTTTTTAGTAGGAGGGGGTGGAGGGAGGTAAATATATACCATTTTTTTTTGGGAGGTGGTGGAGTGGAGGTAAATATATACCACTTTTTTTTTTTTTTGGTGGGAGGTGGTGGAGAAAGGTAAATATATACCATATATATAGGTATATATAGAGACTTACACAAAATATACAATTTTTGTAAAATTTTTTTTTGAAAATTTTTGTTGTCATTTTTTAGTAGGAGGGGGTGGAGGGGAGGTAAGTATATACCATATATATAGGTATATATATAGAGACTTACACAAAATACACTTTTTTGTTCTTTTTTCAAAATTTTTGTTCTCTTTTTTTAGTAGGAGGGGGTGGAGGGAGGTAAATATATACCATATATATAGGTATATATATAGAGACTTACACAAAATATACAATTTTTGTTAAAATTTTTTTTTGAAAATTTTTGTTGTCATTTTTTAGTAGGAGGGGGTGGAGGGAGGTAAATATATACCATATATATAGGTATATATATAGAGACTTACACAAAAAATACAATTTTTGTAAAATTTTTTTTGAAAATTTTTGTTGTCATTTTTTAGTAGGAGGGGGTGGAGGGAGGTAAATATATACCACA
>JBAMCL010000253.1:0-262136 GCA_037075165.1 Hirtodrosophila histrioides
GGAGGATAGCGATCAATAAGCAACTCGCGTGGTGGGTGAAACTTGAAATAAAACACTATTCACTTTCACTTCAAATCAATTTATTTCACAGCAAAATTCGACTGTTCAGGGCGACAGTATAAATTCAATTGGATAAGCTAGGTTTGCAGGGCTTAGCTGAGGGCTAAGTGAGCGCAGAAGTGAGAGAGGATAGTTTGGAGACTTCTGTTACGCTCAGTGAGTGATGTTAGGCTGTGATAAGATGACACTTGCCATAAACATCCTCCCCCCTTGCCACGTTAGGGCAAAAGAAAAAATACGTTAAAAATTACAAACGTTAAAAATTACAAACTGCAGGAGCCAGAGAGGATCCACCCGAATATCGTATTCTGGGCTACTGGCAAGCCATTTTCGCTGGGGAGCAATCCGGGCAAAATGATCTTCTGGTACACCTCGGAGCCAAGCACTAGCGGGATCGTCGTCCTGCGGTAAAACAACTCGTCCGCCAGAGAGATGTTTGTGAAACGCCTCCTTATCTCGACAGGCAGATCTTTGTCGGGCGTCATAGCCGGCAGATGGGATTCCACCTTAAGGACAACCTCGAGATTAAAGGATCGATCATTCTTGGCTCGGATCATAGCCGTACACGCCCTGTCTGCGCCCACGCGAGTGACGGAAAGCCCTAGGGCCGTTGCCAGTGAAGCGTGGATGCGACTTACGGAACAGCAGGAGTCGATAATAGCGCGCGTTTCAAAATGCTTCGTGCCGTTGTCGAGCAGCACGACAGCTGTTGGTCGTACGCTGATGGATCGGGTCTGGAGAAGCGCTTGAAGAGAGGGCACTGGAGCTACCGGCCTCATGCGCGAAGCAGCTGATGGTGAGCGCGTCCGTTGTCCATCTGAGCGCGCGGAACGCGAAGTGCGGGCTTGATCACCGATGTGGAGGAGGGTGTGATGGTCCTTGCCGCAAATCCGACATTTGTCGTTGGATCGGCAGGACTTACCAGAGTGCTGGTGAGCGAGACAGTTTGAACAGTATTTATTTATGAGAACTGCTCGCAGGCGCTTCTCTGCGGATAGCCGGAGGAAACGGTGGCACTTGCGAAGAGCATGAACCTTACGGCATACTCTGCAGCGGAAAGAGTCAACTCCGCGTGGTCGAGGACTGCTTGATCGTGGTGTCGGAGCCATGTTGCTGATGGTGAAGATGAGATAATGAATATGTTAGTTGATTACTGGATGACATTTTAAATGAGGTGGTTGTGGACAACGATATCTTAGAATTATTCGAAGACTTGAGATTCAGTCGGAAGAAGAATCAGTTTTGCGATTGGCCTGCGGATGACACCACGAGCGGTGCGCACGTCTACCACGCGCACCCTGTCGTCCGTGCCGGGGCAGGTGGCCTGTACACGGCCGAGGCGCCACTCATTGGTGGGGAGATTATCTTCCTTGATGACCACCATGTCATCAATTTGGAGATCTCTTGAGGGGGCTTGCCATTTGTTTCGCTTGTGGAGCTCCTTTAAATATTCGCTTTTCCAGCGAAAACAAAATTGCTGCTGGAGAGCCTTCAGATGCTGCCAGCGGTTGATTATGGACCCGGTGCTTTCTTTGGCTTCTGGCTCGCAAATAGCAAGGAGTGGGCCACCTACA
The DNA here is from genome assembly GCA_037075165.1 of Hirtodrosophila histrioides. NCBI lineage: Eukaryota > Metazoa > Arthropoda > Insecta > Diptera > Drosophilidae > Hirtodrosophila > Hirtodrosophila histrioides. Next base: position 1,635 of record JBAMCL010000253.1, read on the forward strand.
AGGAAGTGGCCTGGACTTAGGGCCAATAGGTCGGTCGGGTCTTCCGACATGGGGGAAATCGGCCTGGAGTTAAGGCATGCTTCGATTTTAGCCAAGAGAGTCGAAAGTTCCTCAAATGTGTATTTTGTTGATGAGGTGGATTTGTAGAAGTGGGTCTTGAAGCTTTTGACCCCTGCTTCCCATAAACCTCCCATATGTGGAGCGCCAGGAGGATTAAAATGCCAAGTTAGGCTCTGGTGGCTATACTTGGACATGACAAGCTCTTTAGTCGCTTCTAAAAACTCCTTGGAAAGGACGCTTGAGGCTCCTACAAATGTTTTGCCGTTATCGGAATACATATGCTGTGGACAGCCGCGTCTTGCTGCAAACCGTGAAAATGCCGCCAAGAACCTTTCGGAGGTCAGATCTGTGGTTGCCTCTAGGTGGATCGCCTTCGTGCTGAAGCACACGAAGACGCAGACATAACCCTTAGTGATTTTGCACGCTCGACCAACGTAACTCTTTATTTCAAAGGGTCCGGCGAAATCTACACCCGTGTGTGTGAAGGGTCGGGAAAAGGTTGCTCTGGATGTTGGTAGATCGCCCATGAGTTGGGTCTGGAGTTTCCGTCGATGGATGACGCAGACCTTACAGGAGTTGATGGCGGATTTTACCAAGACCTTCAGCTTTGGAATCCAGAACTTGGTTCTTATGAGGCGCATTACCAACTGGTTGCCCCCATGAAGGGAAATCTTATGGGTGAATCGGACAAGGAGGCGTGAAAAATCGCAATTGGGTGGAATGATAATCGGATGCTTCTCGTCATAGCCCAGAGACTCAGACGCTCTCACACGTCCACATGATCTGAGGATACCTCTTTTATCGATAAAAGGGTTCAGATTGAGAATATTGCTCGACCTTGGAATTTGCTTCTTTTCTAGCAAACAACAATACTCCTGTGGATACGCCTCGCGTTGAGTATGCTCGATAAGCAAGTTCTGAGCTCTCGTAAGCTCTTCGTGACTGAGCTCGACGGGAAAGTGGATCGTTGATTTTCTGCAACGTTGGATAAAACGGGAGACATATACGAAGGATCGCAAGGCCTTATTGAAACTGGAGAACTGTTTCAACAGATTGTAGGATGGTAACCGTTAGACGTTACACTTTACTGCTCGTTTCTCTATGTCGGTATCGTGTATGGCGACAGGAGTTGGCCATTGGTCCTGTGGTAGCTGTAACCATTCCGGTCCGTGCCACCACAGAGTGCTGCTTAGTAGGTCTTGCGGAGAGACCCCGCGACTTGCTAAGTCAGCTGGATTGTGTTCGGATCGAACATGGGACCATTTACCGTCGGTTGAGGTAATTTTAGCTACACGATTAGCAACGAAAGTGGTCCATTTGCATGCTGGCTTGTCCAACCAAGCAAGGACGATGGTGGAGTCTGTCCATTGATAGGACTCAAAACAATAGACAGGAAGCTGTGGGATGAGCGCAGCGGAGAGCTCGCACAAGAGGACAGCACCGCACAATTCCAAACGGGGTAGTGATACCGTCTTTATTGGTGCAACTCTTGTTTTTGCTGCGAGAAGATGAATGGAGATTTGATGATGGATTTCGACACGCATGTATAGTGCCGCGCCATAAGCGCGCTGAGACGCGTCGCAAAAGCCATGAAATTGCACCTTTGCTCTTGGCTGAAAATCAACCCATCTCGGAATACGGATTGCTGCGAGATAAGGGTAGTTCGTGAGAAACTCGTGCCAACGTTGCATAAGTTCCTCTGGCAAAGGATCATCCCAGCCAAGTTCTTGGAGCCAGATTTCCTGCATGAAGATCTTGGCACGAACTATGACAGGTGCTAGCCATCCTGCAGGATCAAATAACCTTGCGATCTGGGATAGCACCTCTCGTTTAGTGAGTGAGGGCTTGGAAGGCATTTCGGAAGGTGCGAAAAAGAAGTCATCAGTGGTGGCTTGCCACCTGATGCCCAATGTCTTCGCAACGCTAGCCTCTTCGATTTTAAGGAAATCAGCACAAAGTAAGTGGTCCCGGGGAATATCCTTCAACACGTCTTTGTTGTTAGATGTCCACTTTCTTAAAGGAAATCCGGCGCTGTCAAGTGCCGAGCGGAGTTGCGATATAGCAGCAATTGCTTGTTGCTTCATATGTGCCCCTGCTAGGACGTCATCGACATACATAAAATTGGAAATTATGTCGGAAGCAAGTGGAAACTGTGGTTGGATATCGCGAGCAAGTTGCTGAAGTACGCGAATCGCAAGGTACGGAGCGCAATTCACGCCAAAAGTGACTGTTTTGAGTTCGAAGTCGCAGAGTTCTTCGTTCTCATTTCGGAATAAGATTCGCTGATATGCAGTGTGTTTTGGATCAACCAGTATTTGCCGATACATCTTCGTTATATCGGCATTAAAAACGTAGCGATAGAGCCGCCACTTTAGGATCTGAATCGTTAGATCGGCTTGGAGTACTGGTCCCGTATGTAGGGTGTCATTTAGACTTTTTCCGTTGGAAGACGGGCTGGAGGCGTTGAAAACAACGCGAACCTTTGTAGTGGTGCTGTCGGGCTTAAACACAGCATGATGTGGCAAATAGAAGTTGTTGTTTGGGATGCTATTTGGGGGAACTTGAGTCATATGACCCAAGTCTAGATACTCCTGAATAACGGAGTCGTATTGCGCTTTCAACGGAGGGTTTCTCTTTAAACGGTTCTCGTTCTTGAGAAACTGCGCCAATGCGATGGACCTTGAATGTCCCAAGTCGATGTGATTAGGTTCTCGGAAAGGTAGTGTAACTACGTATCTGCCATTCTCGTTTCTCACGGTCGTGTGGACAAAATTCTTCTCACAGAAGGAGTCTGAATCTTTCGAGAGCTTAACTGGAAGGTCCTCCACCTCCCAGAATTTGGTGAGAATTTGGTCCAACTGTGATTCATGAGTCACTGTCAGTCGGGTTGAAAAGGACGAGATTGCATTGGATGCGGTTTTTGAAACTGGGCCGGTAAGGATCCAGCCGAAAATAGTTTCCTGACCTAATAATGTGCCACATATATTTGAACGCGAGCCGCCTAAAAGAATGGAAGGAAGGATATCAGCGCCGATCAGCACGTCTATCTGCGAACTCTTGTGGAAAGTAGGATCAGCCAACTGGAAGTTTGGAAGATCTTGCAACAATTCTTGGGGAAACATACACGAGGGCAGGTTTCCTGCCAAATGTGGGAGCACATACGCCGACGCTTCAATTTGAACGCGTGGTTTGTGAGGAGAGCCAATATGGAAATGGCAGAACTTACGAGGCTGGGCTGAAATAGCTTGGTTCAGCCCAGAAACTTGTGCTTCTACGGATTGATAAGGAAGCTTTATCAAACGGAATAGCCTTTCGGAGATAAAGGTTGCTTCTGATCCTGAATCGATCAGTGCACGCGCGGTATATTTGACGCCCAAATGGCAGACATTTATGACAGCGGTGCTTAGGAGAACGCCATGTGTGTTAACAGCAAGGTAGGTTTGCACATTTGCTTGGTGGGATGAAGTGGACTGTATGGATTGATTGGGTACTACCATTGCGGCTTGTGGCATGGAGACAGATGCTGATTGTGGAGGGTTGTTACGATGCAAGAGTGTATTGTGACGACCCTTGCATGTAAAACAATTATGTGCACTGGTGCACTCTTTAAGATGATGGCCTCGTGCAAAACAATTTAAGCAAAGTTTTTGCTGTTTTATGTAATCCCCCCTGTCGTTGACAGACATTTGGACAAATCTTGGACAAAGGCGGATAGGATGGTTCTCTTTAGAACACAATTTGCAGGATTGCGGTTTGGCAGCGACCTTGTTCTCAAAGGAATTAAGTCTTCTTGCCGTAGGGGGTTCTTTACGAACTGGTCTGGATTGAGCTTGCGTACTCGTGCTGGGTTCAAGCTCGCCTATTGCTTCGAGAGTGCTATAGCGATCGAGGAGGAATATATTCATTTCAGGCCATGTTGAAATGTCGCGCTTTCTCAGGAGGGACTGTTCCCATAAGGCACGTGTGAGTTTGGGTAGTTTGGAGGCGCAAAGGAACACGAGAATACAATCCCAATGCTCAGTGTTGATCTCATATAATTTAAGCGCGGTTAAGCAACCTTGGATGGTGCTCTGAAGTTTTTGGATCGCCACTCCAGATTCATGGGTGATTGGCTGTAAATTAAGCAGGACCTTGAGCTGACTATTGACTAGCAATCTCCGGTTTTCGAAACGCTCGAGCAGATTGGTCCAGGCAGAATGGAAGCCATCATTGGTCAAGGGTGACTCAGACACAATCGCCCGAGCCTCCCCGCTGGTTTTGGCGTTGAGATGAAAGAGTTTTTCAACCTCTGATAGCCTGGGATTGTTGATATAAATTGCGGAAAAAAGATCTCTAAATGTTGGCCACCGTAAATAGTCTCCGTGGAAGATTTCCGTGTCACACGGAGGTATGCGACAGCCACTGGGAGCAGAGTTTGGTATGGAGGGCTGTGTGGACAGCCTGTTTTGAGCATTTGCTCGGTCCATTTGCTCACTGAGATGAGCAGCGCATTTTGAAAAGACGGAATAGCAATAGTCATACTTGGCCTGCATGACTGGAAGAGACTCTATTGCACCTTCATCGGATATTATAGCGGAGCAGACCTCATACTCCTTTTCGACCTTATCCCACAAGGTTCTTACTTGGTCCAAATGGACCTGACACATATATTGGGACGGATTAGTACCCCCTGGAGTATTCACCTTAGCCTCGAACTGGCTTAACCTATCGGTAACCGTAAGAAACTTTGTCAAGGCTCTATCGGATAAAGATCTCTCGTTAGCGTCGGTAATCATTTTTCCCTTTGCTCGGGTGGTTATCGGACTTGGTTTTTGACTTGGAGATGTCTTTGAGCGTCCGGCAGTGGCCAAAGATGACTCAGTCTTAGTCTTGATCGGTGGTTTGACCGTGATCAATGGAATTTGGTTTCCCCTTTGAGGTGCCTTAATTACTGTCTTTGACGAGGATGCAGGAGAACCACTGCTGGTATGGGGCGATGATCCCTTTTTGCTCGTGGGAACGGAAAGCACAGATGGTGAAGCTTTGAAGGTGCTTGGTGACGGGACTGATAATTTGTGCTTGCTTTCTTCTTCTTTTCCAGTTGGCATACTACGTGTAAGCTACTGAATTTGAGAGCACACCGAAATTTAAACACGAAAAGCAAGGAATTAATCGCACATTAATCGAAAATATAGTTGCGGAACGAATGGAATAATTGGAACACCACGATAGCAAAAGAGTGATTCCGTATTCAATGTTAATAAAATAACATACATGTATAAATTATGTATAATTTGTAAAGTTGCATGAATTTGAAACAAAACTTGCTGTCGATATTTTATATATATATATATATATATATATAAATTATCTTAACAAACCGGGATTGTTCGCAAATATTTAATTGGCGAATTCAATAAAAGACGAAATGTAAAAAATTTAACACTGCACGAAAGCGAACATGGAAACGGTCCAAATCACTTAGTGGCCAATAATGAAAAAATATCGAAGCCGATAGTTGTAGCTGATCGATTGTTGAGGGGTTATGACCAAATGATATGTTAAATGTGTAGAGTGTTAATATTTGGATTTGTTTATAGTATATATTCTTTTTCTTATATTGTTATAATAAAAAAAACAGAAAATAAAACAACGCCAAATAAAATTGTTATTTGGTTTATTCCGTGGTGCAGTCGAGTGTGTGCAAGTATTTTATTCGTCTAGACTCGTTACTGTGTCGGAACAGCACATCACTTGTTTACTTTTGGTTGATAATTTATTAATTTATGCGGCCGGTTATTGAAAATTTATGTGAACTCTTTGCGTTGGCCGGTGTGGATATTATTTTATATTATTCGGTGCTTAATAACAAATGCGTGCAACAAGTGTATGCGTACATACATCTAAGTGTTAGTAGAAATAAATGCAACACTTAATGTATATGTATGTATATATATGCATGTAGGCTTCAGTTTGGGATATTATCACAGTGAAATGTTAAAAGAAATGTTTAATTGTGTCATTAAAATAGTAAGGGTATAGCATCCCTGGTTCCCTAGCTGAAAAATGATGAAATTATATGTATGTTGTCCATATGTACATGCATGCGTACATATGTATGTTGGTGCCAATGTCGATCACTGTATGTATGCAAATATGTGCAGCTGTGTCTGCATAGATTCACTTTTAAATTCGGAATAATTTTTTAATAATTGTTTTTATAGTTGGAAGAGCTATAAAGCAATTATAGTTGGAATTACTCAAACGAGAAAATCTTCCGTCTTAGAGGAAAAAATATGGCGGCCAAAATGGCGGTATGGATTTTTCGTATTAATTTTTAATTGGAGTAATTACTTATCTTGCTGATCCTTGCTAGCTTGCTGGGGCGAGCGGAGTTTTAAAATGAAATCCGGCTCGAAGGACCAAATGATGTGGTGGAGGATAGCGATCAATAAGCAACTCGCGTGGTGGGTGAAACTTGAAATAAAACACTATTCACTTTCACTTCAAATCAATTTATTTCACAGCAAAATTCGACTGTTCAGGGCGACAGTATAAATTCAATTGGATAAGCTAGGTTTGCAGGGCTTAGCTGAGGGCTAAGTGAGCGCAGAAGTGAGAGAGGATAGTTTGGAGACTTCTGTTACGCTCAGTGAGTGATGTTAGGCTGTGATAAGATGACACTTGCCATAAACAATTATTTAAATTTATTTTTTAAATTGTAAAAAGTTACAAACTATTTTGTTTTATGGTAGATTTTGTAGCAAATTGTGATGAAAATGAAACTATAAAACGATCGCGATAATGAGAAAGCAATCGATATTAGCAAAAAATAAAATAACATTGAATATAACGATAGTGTGACATTGCAGCTGCATTTAAAGTAACTTTGAGAAAGCGGGAAATTGACTAATATACTCCTTTAAGAATGAATATTCAATATGATTTCAAAATGTATAAGTTCTATAGATTCTCTTACCAAATAATAATTAATTTTGAGTTATATGTACATTGCATCTAAACTAATAATCCAATAATATTCCAAGAAACAATCTATAAGTTTTATTTTATTCCTCATCAAAATTGATTATTGGTATAACGTAAGGTATAACTCAAAATTAATTATTATTTGGTGAGTGAATCAACAAAAATTTAAAAATAATCATTATTTTGTAATTTTAAAAAATAAAATCTTTTATGATTACAGTCCCTGAATAATTTGCAACTCCCAATTAAAAAAAATACAGAAAATAGCTTTAAACCAAGTTTTCTATACATCCTTATCATTATTGATTTCCCCCTTTCTATAGGTAAAGCGCTTTTGAAAATGACTTACAACACATTATGAGACTCAGTTTAATGGCGGGAACTTCTTCACATTCACTTTACAAACAGCAATTGAACAGTTAATATAACAAACGCATATTAAGTTTAAAATCCCTTGCCGCACCCCTCAGACCTACTTAACAACAACGCCCTTACAGTTGCAGTGCGAGCTAACAATGTGCAACCTTCGCAGTTATTACAAGCTATTGAAAAATCACTTCCTGTCACAGCCGGAAATTGTTGCAGCTGTGTTGCCTGGCATCGTCAAAGTGACGGCCACGCTGCGAATGCGTAACGTGCAACATACCGCACCACACCGCACCGCACCGTACCGCACCGCAACGCACCGCACACCTCTTTGCAGCCCACGTTGCAAGTGTTGTTCGCACTTGCAATTCATTGTCAATGGCTCGACGGAGCTCCAACCTTACATAACTGCAACTACTTTGAGCCAAGTACGAGCACAAGCCAAGTCGAGTGAGCGGCTTAAAAGTGCAACAACAACAGCAACAAAGTCAACAACACCAACAACAACATCGCATAATCAATTGCAGTATGCGCAACAACTGTTTGCATATTTTGTTAACATTCGTCAACATTTTCCGGTTTAAGGCGCACGCGCTTTCAGCCCGTTTCAAATTTTGTGTGTATTAAAATGTAAATATCCTCGAGGGACAATCCTAAAGTTCCTGCTTAAGTAACGTTTTTTGGATCGTAATACAAAAAAAATATAAGAATAGAATGAGAATGAATCAGATTTGTTTAATTTACTAATCCACAATTTACGAATTTTAATTAAGCTACGCCAAATTGAAGCAATATATATAATAGGTGTACCCTGTCACACTCCGCTGTGGCACATTGTTGTTGCATGGATGAGAAAGCAAGAAATAAACAAAAAAAGACACTATTTTTTCTCCCGTGCCTAATAATTTTTACTCCCTGTACCCATAAAATGGATAAAAAGGGGGTATTGGATATGTGCAAATGTATGTAATAGAGTATAAAGTATATATATTCTTGATGAGTATCAAAGACAGGAGATTTCGATTAGGTCTATCCGTCTGTATGAACTCATCGATCTCAGAAACTATAAGAGCTAGAAACACAACATTTGGAATGTAGGTTCATGTATACCATACGCAGATAAAGTTTGATTCGATAAAAACGTTTTATACCAACAAAAATTTAAAGCTTTGCTATTTGGCATGTGTAATAGTTTAGTCACTTTTAATCCTACTCTCAAAATTTAAAGTTGATCGGATAATAAGCACGGAAGTTATTGACGAAAAAAGATTCAGTGCTGGGGGAAGGGGAACTCACAGGAAGAAAAAGCACAGCCCCTACTTAAAATGCCCCGCTTGCGCTGTCGCTTGTGTGTGTGTGTGTGTATGTCTAAGTGTACGAAGATATGTTAGGAAGTTGTAGACCTGGGTGCAGGGAGCTTTTTAGTTGGGTACATTTGACTAGAGCATTCTTACTTGAAATACGATCTAACAAAAATCTTCTCTCACACATGGACATTTTCCCTTTGCCCATTTTCCGTCCGTGATGACGGGTGGGAATAGATTTTTTTCAAGTTGCATACAACAGTTTTCGGCCCCTTTGGGCAGATTTTCTAAAAGTTCCGGGCGCTGAAAAGCCTACTGTTGCTGTTGTTGTTGTTGTGTTGTTTTGACTTTTGCATATACCAACATATCATTTTTATATATTTATAAAAATGATCGATATAGGATCCATTTTATTACCAGTATTTAATATCTGGTAACTAACGCTGTTAATTTTGTTTAAGTTGCATATTTATAAAACTCAACTTATTCTTGAGCTTTGAATTTTTGTTTTAGTATTTAGTATTTTTTTAAGTGACTAAAACATATATTAGATAAATATATTAATGTATATTTATTATTAATATACACTTTTCAAGGCATTTAATATTATTAGAGCATGTTAAATTGTTTGCAATGAATTGGAATAAAAAAACTGTTTTTTTGGTTTGATAGTTTTAATTGAAATGTGATTTAATTATAAATAATTAATCATTTACCATAACTAACAGAGCCATCCTCGTAGCTATGAATGTTATTAATTTTTATAGTTTTTATTTCGCATACGTTTTCTTAACAAGTTTATACAAAATTTGCATAATTTATCGACAATGTTGTGCGCCTCTCAAGCGGGCAAACAACTTGGCCAAAAAGTATTCCGCATTTTGTGCGCTCTCTCAAAACGCATGCAGCCAAAAACAGAAAAACAGATCTTGAAAACGCTTAAGAGTTGGAATACTTATGTAAATCGTGTTCGGCTCTTTAGTGAGTCATAAGAAGGCGGCAAAAAGCTGACTAATCGGCTAATACAAAACCCATCGGAAATTGTATAGATATGCCGCCCCATGGAGAAACTTCATCAAAACGCGCTTTGTCTTTGTCTTTGCCTTTGATTTTTGCCTTTCCAAAAAATCTATAAAGATCTTTGCCCACCCCACGCGCAATTCTCTCGGCAGATTTTTGCTTTTAATTCTAAAAGCATTTTGTGTATGCAAACCATTAATCTTCTTTTATTTTATTTTTTTCGGTGTTTTTTTTTTTAACAGTTAAAAGGGGTCTTCATCATCAAAAAGTCATATGAAATATTATTGTTGTTGTTGTTGCTGTTGTTGAGTTTGTGTTCACGTTGCCAAAGTGTCTGGCAGCGAGTGACAAAATATGCAAAAATCAAATAAAAACAAAGAACGATTTGAGAAAAACTCAAGCAAAACAACACAAAAGTTGAGAGACGGTCTCTTTTGCGGCATTTCAAAAGAAGGAATTCCTTTTTTTCGTTTATATTTGATTTCGAAAGTCAATATGACAGTCTAATCGACATGGGTAAATAAATAATGTAAATAATATTCCAAATAAATTTATTTGTTATTAAAGCTTATAAAATAACTTTTAGACTTTATTGTTAGCTTAGGGCCTATTTTCAATGTGTAAGTAAACGCTACAAGTCAGTTAAATTGTTAGATACAATTTTGATTTTACAATACTCCTAGTAGGCAATGTGACTTTTAAGCAAAAGTGACCGTTTGACAACCGTTGCTAGATGCCAACCGTTGGGTAACCGTTTGACAACCGCTCTAAGATTAAACCGTGCGATTTATCTTCATTCTCTGGAAGATTATGTACACGCCCGAACCATCTGGTTAGCTTTAACAAGCGCAACAACATCCAATTCTTCCTCTGCTGTACATATTTTTACCGCTCTCTGTTCAGTTTTAACATTATTTAAATTTACTTTTGAAAATGACACATTGATGTTGCCACCAGTCACCAAACGTCAACTGATTTGAACAACAACGTTGCCACATTTCCAACATTTTTGCCATTAGTTATAGAAAAACTTGATAGTCTGTCTATTGAAAAATTGAGATTTCTTTAGGAGTACTGTAACAAACAGTAACATAACCTAACAATTATCTTTATGTAGACTTTGAAAAATCGGCCCTTAAGGTTTTAATTGCAAGTTAACACTATATAAATAAATAAAACTTTTAGACTTAAGGAATATCTTATGTTACTGTTATTTATAACAGAAAAGAACTGCTACCTTCGGCATGCCGAAGACATATACCCTAGAAGCAATCTTTTTTGTACAAAACTTAATTTTCGTCCTACGGGAGTAATATAATAATGTGGTCCAATTTTGATAAAATTATAGTATAGTAATAAGACTCACAATTGTTGAGTTGGATGAAATATTTGTATAAACAGAAAAGTTATTCCTACAAAAACATAATTGTCGACCAATCGTTCCTATGGCAGCTATATGTTATAGTGGTCCGATTCGAACATATCTACGTCTGCAGCAAAAAGAAAGGTCTGTGCCAAGTTTCATTAAGATAGCTTTAAAACTGAGAGACCAGTTTGAATAGAATCAGACGGACAGAGGGACATTGTTATATCGACTTGGCTATTGATGCTGATTTAGAATATATTACTTTGTGGGGTCGGAAACGTTTCCTTCAGTGAACAAATTACAATACCGTCTGATATGGTATAAAAACAGAATCGATTAATCGTCAAATTAAAATTTACTTTAATGACCAATGCTAGTTCTTTTCTTTAACAAAACAAGCGAATATTTAATAGATATGCGCATATTATTCATAGATAGTCAATTTAATTCAATGTTACAACAACAATTACAACAACGACTTCCATGGCTGTCGCAAAACGCTTAGACGGTAGAGATCACCCAGAACGTATCATATATCGAAGTCTAGATTCGAGACAAAATGACAAAAATCAGTTAGTATTGGCTCCCTGCATGCTAAAGTAAGGTTGTACTAGTTCCATTAAATTGGGATATTACGGCGATTCATTAATTCGCTAATTTTGGAATTTATTTAATAACACAATCAACATTATAGAAAACAAAAGTATCGATTCTGATATTATCAATTTAAAGCATATATCGATATATTTATGCATGTTGAACATCACTAACTAGAAAGCAACTGGAAAGCCGTCAAGCAAAAATAAAAAGTTACGAGTTACTTTTAGATAGATTTTGGTAGGATATTGTAGTTTAGTCAGTAATAAAAGTTAATATGACAGACTTAAGTAGCTCGGTCAATACAATGGGTACATTTAAAACGTTCACGCACATGTGGACCATCCAAGTATTTAAAATGTTTTACCTAATGGGCAAAACACTGAAGTCTCCAATATTCGATTGCGATGACGACAAATGGCGTTTATATGTAGGATACGAGCATGAGAGTGATATTATAAATGTGAACGTATATACTCAGTGGGATAGTATCGATGCCATCGCCAGCGTACGTGTATTGGATCGGCCGGAACCGGCTACTATAATGTACGGAAGGGAAAATCGAGAATCGAGGTGGAGGGGAAAACATTCACTTATTTTTGATAAATCGAGCGACTCTGACAATATATCAATTTGCTTGGAGGTCACAATGCTTGTGCGGATGGATACTATGATAAAAGTTCCCGACTGCAAACTACCAGAAGACTTTGGTAATCTACTCGAAAATCATAGTTCCGCCGATGTGACTATAGTGGCAAGTAACGGCAAGGAGATTCAGGCCCATATAGGTATACTTGCAGGTGAGATTCAAATTGAATTTTATCTCATCAATTTTATAAACTCAAGTATATTTTCGCAGCTCGTAGCGAAGTTTTTGCGGCGATGTTCAAACATAACATGATGGAGCATGTGCAAAATCGTGTCATCGTAAACGATTTGGATCACGATGTCCTTAAACAGATGCTCAAGTTCATATACACTGGCAAGGCTCCAAATTTGGATGAAATGTCTAAGGATCTATTGAACGCTGCTGACAAGTATGCACTCGAAAAGCTGAAAGTCATATGCGAGTGTTTCTTGCACATGAAGCTCGCAGTTGATAATGCAGCAGAAACTTTACTCCTGGCTGAAATTCATAGCGCAGCTCAGCTCAAAGCAACTACAATCGAATTTATTAAATTACATGCAGAGCAAGTAAAAGTGACAGCGGACTGGGAAAATCTTGTAAAATCCTATAAGCATTTAACAGCTGAGGTTTTTCCAGAATAATTGCAAAGGTTCCAGAAAATGTCAACGATTCTTTCTTTCCTAGCTTAAGTTTTGTAATATAACTTTATATATTGATTAGTTTGATAAATAATAAGCTGCGCCCTACTTGCATTTGTTCATTTGAATTGTTTGAGAAAAAGGAAAAATAAAACCTGAAACATTTTGTGACGCAGCTTGACTTTGAGTTACCCTATAACCAGTTTTTTTAAACTATATATTATGTATTTTATTTTCAGAAAAAAACTTGATAAAGTTGATTTGGCATATTAAATAGGAGCTGTGATATTTACATCAGAGCTTAACTAATCGTCTAAATAAACAAGTTTTAAATTATGTAGATCAAATAACACTTTTAAACATTGTTATTTTATGTTAAATATCTGTTAATAAGCTAGCAGACTGCAGCTGAACTGTATTATTGCTTTTGGTTAAATATAAAATTGCAACATTTAAATGGGTTAACAGCACATTGTTAATAGCTTTAAATGTTATTGCCACCTAAACACACATTTAGATTTATATTTGCTTAACAGTGAGCTGCTTAACAGCTCTAATTTAGTTTATCTTTTTCATAAGAATATGGAAATTTGAATATATTTGTAACATTTAAAACATGATTAACAGATGGCTGTTTATATTGTTTATGTTTATTGTCACATTAACAATTGAGTTCAGCAGCTTGAATGTTTTTCTTTAATTTCAGATTATACTAACTCTTAATAATGTATGAGCTTCGTCTCATTAACAATTTCTTAACAAACGGTCATTTAACAGTTTGTAATAACAGTATGTTATAGTTACTTTAACATTTGTAATAACAGTTATGTTATTGTCATTTAAACATTTGTTCAGTAGCTAGATGTTTAGTGAAGTTTTCTTCGCAACGTGCATTATTTAAATTTGCAACGCTCAAAACAAGGTTAACAGTACACTGTTAGTTAGTTAGTACCTTAATGTTGTCGTCACTTTAACAGTTGTTCAACTGCACAGCATTAATACTATTTCCCATCTCATTCTCTTGCAGCCATTCCGATTGGCAACTGGACACCGCCGGATATTGACTACAATGAGCGCTTTATGTGGGAGGGCGCCACCGATATGAGCGCCAACTATCGCCTGGCCCTGCAGCGGGGTCTACCCTTCCCGATACTCACCGTGGCTGAGTACTTTAGCCTGGGACGTGAGGGTTTCTCCTGGGGTGGTCAGTACCGTGCCGCGGGTTACTTTGCCAGCATTATGCTGTGGGCATCCCTGGCCTCCTGGCTGCTGATGAATCTGCTGCTGTTGGCAGTGCCGCGTTACGGTGCGTACCTTAAGGCGCTGACGGGCGCGCTGCTCGTCTGCACCGCTGTGGGCTATCATTGTCTGCTGCCGCAGCGGCCGTTGTGCATTTTCCTGGAGGGCGGTAAACTGGAGTTTCGCTTTGGCTGGTGCTACTGGCTGGTACTGGTCGCAGGTGAGTTAATAGCTTACATTTTAAAAACTTGAAGCTCAAGCTCTATTTTGTTTTTTTTAGGCATTCTTTGCTTCATTGCCGGCGTGCTCATCTCCATAATTGATCTGGTGTGGCCACACACATTCTCCACGGTACTGGAGGTGTACTATGGCACGCCATATGATCGCCATGTCATTCTGGAGGAGTCCAGCGATGTGCGTTACCGCAAGCCACGCAACAGCCGCCTTGAGGATCCACCCGGTCTTGGCTCACGCATACTGCGCCGCCTAAGCTCCAAGGCGCGCGATATGCAGGCCACAGTGCCGCGCCGTGGCAGTCCTGCGGGCGTCTCCAGCAGCGGTGTCGAGAACAAGGCCTTCCAGGGTGATGCGCCCAAGAGTCCCTGGCGCCATCCCTTCCGACGCTCACAGCAGCTGCCGCAGCACATTCAGCCTCAGCATTCGCAGCATTCGCTGCATCATGGCCAGCAGCCGCACCAACATCAACACCAGCACCAGCATCATCATCAACAGCAGTTGCAGTTTGTCGGCGGTGGGCCAGTGGTGGCGCATCCCATGCACCACATGCAGCGCACCCTGTCACAGGACTCGGGCTCCAGCATTGGCTCAGCTGCCGTGCAAATATCACCGCTGCATAAACATGCCCTGGGGAGAATGTTACCGTAAGTGTGTTATCATTAATCCTATGCAATGACAATTATAATTTCCTTTTATATCCACAGTAATCCGCCCGTGGAACGCATACGCGACATGGATCATTGGTAAAGACCATCCTGAACCGCCTTATCTTAAGGACTCAACGAATTCTTGACAATTCAGCAAACAATAAACAAGCAAACAAAAAAAAAACAAAAAAAAACTCATTGACAAAAACGCTACAAAACAATTTGTGATAATTTCCTAATTTAAAAACAAAAACAAAAGAAAACGAAAAATGCATAATTGAAAAGATCGCATAATTTACCTGACGTACTTATAAAAATTTGCTAAATTTAATTCTCTTACTTTAATTAAATTATTTTAAATGTTTAAGTTTAACAAAATTGTTGTAATCGGCGCCCAGCAACAGGCAGCCAGAGTGTATCGAGGAGCGTTTTAGTGATTGTTCATTTGTGATAAGAAAAACCAGCCACACGACGGACACAGATGCGTGCATTTTAGCTATAAATCAATTAGACAAACAACTACGTCCAGTTATTCGGATTATGATTAAATAATAATGCCTAAAATGAATTCCATGCCAGTGTATGTAACAGTTAGCTTAACGAACTATTGTAAAATGCCTGTAAACTAAGTTTTAAGATGCGACGATGTTTTAAATATAGCGAAAAAAATGCAACGACCTGAATTTCACCGATGTTTATATGTCAAGGTTATTCATATCCCAAAACTTTTAAATGGGTACGAATGGGTAGAAGCTCTTAAGCATAATCTGTGTTTATTAACTGAAGAATATTGGTTTTAGTTACTCATAAATTTTGCGTAAAACATTACTTTACGATAAGGTTCGATCTTATTGTTAATTTAGGCATAACCTATGCGGAGCATACAATATATCCTAGGTTTTGTTAGACAATAGTATTTATATGTCTTTTAAACTAGCTTTGATGCAAAAGTGATACTATTTTATACCATTCTTAGGGTAAAACAAGTATGATTGCTCTAGGCGAGTGTACCCGACTACGAGACTCCCTGTACCCAGGTTTGAAATTGACATACACATCTTCATACATGTACACATGTACACGGAATTTCAAGCGGCGGCTGAGCTGCACTAGTTCAATAAACTAGTTTCAGAGTTTCTTAAATAACTTCTGTGTTAATTATCCGATTAACTTAAAAATTGCGCAAGATTTCAATAGTTACCAGATGGAACCGAAAAAAGATATTAAAAAATGTTTTTTTGGCGGGGGGATAAATTAATCAACCCAGCTTTGTTACTGATCAAGAATATATATACTGTATAGGGTCGGAGAGGTTGCTCATGTTAGTTATATACATAAACTATACATATTTAGTATATCTATATTATGACAAAAGAAAACAAATTGATTGATTGAACCACAATTTAATAACATTTCCTGAATTTTTGGTACCTAATAGAATTTCGGGACCTGAATCTGAAGCTTCAGGATGTTCGGGATTGTCAAGCAATGCAAACACTCAAACTTAGTACATACTTATGTACATACGAGTATGTGAGTTCGAATAGCGTTAAGGGGCTTCACACCTGGATACTATTTTAGAAAATTCCTTACCAAGTATATTCTTGACTACATGTTCCATTTCTTTTTATTTTTGCATGCTTTTCTTAGATTTGTAACATATTACATTTCATCTATACATTTCTCGACATTGGGCAGGAAGCTAGTGAACTCGATCTCAACTTTATTGGTGGCATCGACAAAGCACTCTTCGGTATCGGCTGGCAGCTTGGCGATAAGCTTCAGGGTGGTATTGATCTTGTGGGTCAGCTTCATAATCGCCTTGGTCAGTTCCCAGAAGCACGTTGGTGAGGTCATCTTGGATTCATCACCTTTGCATATTGTACTCTTCATATGTATGATGTCGATGCAAATGTCAATTATACTCTTGCAGGACTTGACGATTTTGGCAACTTCTTTGGGCACAGCCGTGCCGCAGGCATCGACAGCATCAATATAATTGACGGCTGCATTCATTACATCAACGACCGCCTTAATTGTGCAGTTCACTCCACGCATCGTCGTCAATACCTTTTTTAGGGCCTTCTCCATAGCCTTGATGAAGCCATCATCGCCAAAGGGTTGCACCTCTTCAAAGTTGATTGAATGGTCGGCGTTGGCCTAAAAGTTGAATAGCGTTAATGATTTAAAATAAATCTTAACTGATAGATTCGACTTACATTTGTGCCGAGCAGGCAACTGGCCGATGCGAAAACCAAAAGACAAAGAGTTATAATTCTCATATTGCTTAGCGTTTGAGGGCTTCTTGCTGAATGCTTGACAGCTATGATGGCTCTTCACTTTTAAATAGCTCGTCTATCTCAGTTTGAAGTGTTTTCAAAGTGCTCGCTTATCTATCTATAAATATATTATTTAGTATATCTACTTAGTACTCTTATTTATTTATCAACAACTGATTAATGAGCAAAATTAATTAAATTCACACCCGCGACAATTTGCTTGACTTTAATCTAAAATCAATTAATCGGTTTATTTGATAGTTCGGCTACCTTCCCTTGTTTCTAGGGTCTCTATCAGCTAAGTTCTAAGCCAACATAATAGTTTTTGAGAAATTTAATGGACGGAGCTCGTAAAATTGATAGATTTGTGAAATTAAAGATTTATTATAAGGGGCCGCTGAATTGGAGCAGCTTATCATAGAGCTGCAATGTTTTACCTTTGCAATATTTATGCAATAATTTTGGGGATGTTTATATATGTTCTTGATCAGCATAAAAAGCTGAATCGATATAAATCGCTATCTGTGTGTCTGTCTGTTTCTATGCAAAGTAGTCGCTCAGTTTTAGAGTTATTGTTATGAAACTTGGCACAGATGATGCAGTTTGCTGCAGGCAGGCGCATGTAGGAACCGGACGGATCGGACCAAGGTAACATAAAGCATAACATTGTCACGATCGGTGAGAAAAGATTTTTTGTATGAAAATTAGATTTATTTATTTTGATTTTTACCAAAACCAAACTCACCAAATCAAAGTTTCTTAATGTTTAATACTAACTAAATAAATGCAATCAATATTTGATCATAAGAACTGTTGAGAATTGATTTGCATAAAGATCATTTTTGATTTTAAAGATACTCCAACCAAGCTCCAAATTCAGGTTCAGATGATTAGGCGTTGACAAAGCCTTAAAAATCGGATTATTTTACCTAACAGCTGCCAGCGAAAAAATTGGATAAGAAATTTGTTTATGTGTGAAAAAGTGTTTTGTTTCTACAGATAATTTAACCAAACTCAGCAATAACGAGTTTAATTATACTTTATATAGGTTGCTTGAAATATAAACAATTTGTCGAAGATTGAGATATAGTAGCTTCGGTTCGCGGCAAAGCGGTTTTTCCGTTTTTAGGAATAACTTTACTACTTATAGACTTAATTGAAATCAATTCGATTAGATTATGTTGAACAACAACCACTTGTTCGTTAATTATCAGTTTACTACTATAGCGAAGGAAAAGAATAGAAGGAATAATTTGTAAGGCATTTCGATTATCGACAGTCCTGCTTTAATTTAAGATTTTTTTGACTTACATGACGTTCTTAGTGCTTATGTTATTTATTTGAAGATTGTAGCGGGAAATATTAGAGAACTTAAAGCATTTTGAAAGTATTTGTCAACTTAATGTATATTTAGTTTTCTTTTTGAGTAAAATGCTTAATAATAAATATAAATATCATTAAAATGTAACTCCAGCTGAAGGCCCTGGCAGCCATGGCTAAGAACACACTAGGTTAACTCTTAGTTTAAACTAACAGTTATCATTATATAAATAAATAAATATAAATATAAATCAATTACATGCGAACGTGTGCAAATAAATAAAAACAAATAAAATGCACTTCTTATGCTCCGTCAGGAGTATGTATTGTAGTAAGTATAAATAGACAGTTATATTGCCAGACACATAAAAACACACATGTGTACATATATATATATACATATATACAGATACAAACTTATATATATGCGAATAGAGTCGTGTCGCTATCGCACGCTTTTTGGTTTAGTCCAAGAAATCAAGATTTATGACATTTTTATTACAAAAACGAGCGCAGTTTGTTGTGGGTGCTTTGTAAAAATAATGCACAGGACAGAGGACATAGTACATAGTATGCAGGATGATGCAGGTTGCTGGCAGTAGGCACCAGGACGCAGGACGCGGTGCTATGCCGCCTGCTGACTTCAAATATATAGTATATGCAGCCAGGCGCGTCACGGCATTATTTGGACTCTGACGGAGACTGAGACTGAGACTCCGGGGCCTTGGCTCCGGTTTCTGATGCCGCCACATGCAACGGAAGGCGCATAATTCACAAAACAGCAGGCCATGCAATGCTGCATCGGGGTGGGTGGGGGCAGGGATAGTCACTTATTGTTCTTGTTATTATTGTTGGCAGTCAGCATTTGGCAATGCAATGCAAAAATCTGTGTGCAGGAGCTTAGGACGCGTTTTTGACTCTCCATTTTAATATAAACAAATTGCAGAGCTCTTATTTATGATATTTTTTTCTGCTTATGGGCCTTCGTAGTTTGTTGTTTGTTATTTGTTATTGTAGTTGTTGTTTTGTTTTGCCGGTAACTGCTGCACTTTTTAGCCTTCTTGTTATACTTGCTGCTCCAATAAATCTGCTCAAATAATATGAAAAATATTTCTCATTTTAATATTGAACAAAACTTGACAAAAAACTCTGCATTAGGAGGGCTTTCTGCAGTCGCTTTAAGATTCAAAATCATTCTAGTAAATATGGCTCAGATTTTATTTTGATTTAGATAAGTCTTTATTATCACCATCTGCTGCTAAGAGAATATATAAAAGGAACTTCGATGTGTATCGCGTGACACTCTTATGTTTACTCCCTTGTATCGTATCAAACATTTTAATTAAGCTACAAAAAACAAGTAAGAATGCTGTGGTCGAGTATACCCGACTACAAAACCGCTTCTCCAAAACTCCTGTACCTAGGTCAACAATTTCCTTTTATAGGGTCGGAGATGTCTCCTTCTGCCTGTTACACACACTTGCATAGATCTAGTACCCCTTTTTTACCCATTTTATGGGTACAGGGAGTAAAAACAACAAAAACAATTCAGTTCTTAGAAGTCTTTCTTGAAATAGGCGCATCTTGATATAAATATGAAAATCTGGCTGTTATTACACCCCCAGTTTCCCGCTGAAGTATCTAACAATTTGAACTTGATCCGCCAGTGACCTCGGCTGGGGGTAGACTTTCCAAAATTGGTTAGCACTCTACTAAATTATGTTTGCTGAGGTGTTCTTAGATGAATCTGAAGAAAGCATAAAAGATGCTTGCAAAAGGAGCCCGCGAATATTTCAAGATTGATGAATACTTATTATGTTTCTTGTGTTTCCAATAAAAAATAAGATAAAACTAACTAATGAAAACCAAAAATATCCAAATTAGATTTTTTTTCACGAAGAGATTGGACTAAAGTTCGACTTACAATTTTTCTTTTTTAAATAAATATAAAATGTTTGTGTGAGGTGGAGGATTTTTACAATCTTCAGATCCCAATTTTCCGTTGAGGACGTTGGATTTACTGGATTCAGTGAAATATGTGTAAATTTATTTCTTCAATCTAGTTTTGAGAATGAGTTTGAGACGAGGTGAAAAAAAATAAACAAATGTAAACTACTGTAGAAGTTTCAGCGTTCTAGGTTTTTTAGTCAGTCAGCCAGTCTGCGTTAGAATTTTTATTTATTATTTTGTGGACAGGAAAGAAGTAACAACGTTGCCGTTGTGGTCCCCTTAACATTCAATATGACCGATTTGTGTAAGACTTGTTCAAGTCTCTTGCTTTGTCGTTTTAATGAGTTTATCACTGCAGAGATAATTCATCTTGAGAGATTGGCAGAAAGGTTATTATATGGAGAAATAATGCGGAAATATAAGTAAGCTTTCTCTTGTCTTATCACAGCAAAGTTAAGATAATAAATTCCGAATTAGCAGAAAAAAGGTCAGTTAAGTTAACAAATAAATAATAAACATGCAATATACATTGCAACACTCCGAGATAAGCTGGTAAATGCATACGAAGGCATATATTAAGATTATGCAATCAACAAAGAAACTAATATAGTATATATACTTTCCTATAAATACCTGACATCTATCTTGAGTTATCAACAGTACTTATCTAGCAACAATGATGAGACAAGCTTCTATCCTTCTGGCCTTTGCCTGTGCCTTGGCCTACATCAGCGTTGTCCAAGCGGAATGCTGCCGCGCTTCATTGACAATGTCGTATGTGGTTTATGGAGGGCGTTGCGCAGATGCGGGAGGCCATAGCGGTACAAAAGGATGCACCATTACCATTTGTGCCGATGGCAAGGCTCAGGTGGGCACCTATTGTGGACGAGGATCGTGTAATATCTTCGGTTGTGCCTGCAAAAATAACTGCATCACAGGCAACTGGAAGCAAAGTTTCTTGGACATTAACAGAAATCGCAGGATCATTGTTATAGATGAAAAATGGAACACGTAATTGAAAACTGATAACAGAAATGTTCCAGTAAAGGGAATCTTCTGGATACTCTTCCCACGTATACAATGTTGGGTCATGTGGAACAGTCACATATGTTCTTGTTGATACATTGGCCTCCTCCCGCCTTCCCTTTTCTATATTGGGTTCCTTTTGTCAAAGGAAACACTTAAACATTAATGTATTAATGAATCTAACGTCCTATACTTATTCTATTATTCATCCTCAAATTTTTTACAATTTCAACGATCTTTACTCAAAAAAATAAATATTAAACCAACTTTCAAACCAGTCGAGTTTAATTTTAAAACAAGTTTTTTTTAAACAAAATTTGGATAACTGTGAATTTTATTTGTATATTAAAAACCCATTGAATTATAATTATTTCTGAATATAAAATTTTTGACATTCATGAGTATTGTTTTGTTATAACTGCACCCTGCATCCAGGGAGTAATAATATACTCGGGCGGACGGGCAGACATACGGGCAGGGTTAGATCGACTCTGATACTGATCATTATATTTTATAGGGTCGGAGATGTCTCTTTCTGCCTGTTACATAGATTTTCTCAGATATAATACCCCCTTTTTACCCATTTTACCATGTTTTAACTTGGCACCTTATAAAGTGAGGGTATACACTAATATGTGTACCAAGTTTGCTTGCTCTAGCTTTAAGGTTGTGGGTAAAAATTTCGTTCATATGGGAAGATGCACATTGCAAAGACCGAACCCCAGAAAACGCACGCATTTGTGGAAAAGTAATTCATGGCATTTACAAAATAATTCATACTTCAAAATTTCTTCTTATTTCAAAAGAGTTCAACTTTTTTTTTGTTCTTGACAATGATTAAATGCTTGTTGTTTTTTTTTTAGATTTTTACGTGCCTTCTCGTGGCTAATCAAATTTCAGATCGAGATCTTTTCTTGATTCAAGTTTTTTGATACATTTCATGGTTTTAGTATGTCGATTTCGATACATTTCATTATGTTTACATATATGGCAGTTACAAGAATGGAACAATTTATAATTCAAGTAAGTTTTTATCCGTTTTTATTTTTAAAGTTACATTAATGGTTTAATTTACAGTCCCTGTCTGTGCTTCAGACTGAGAAAAATTAAGCGAACACATCGATTTTTTTGACAAGGACAACATTGTATCTGTCTCCCTCCGTATTCCCGGACTTGGCCCCCTGCGACATTTTCATGTTCCCAAACTGAACAGACCCATTAGAGTCCGGAGGCTTGACACGATTGAGTAGATTGCAGAAAATCTCCAAGTACATCGAAACACGTCTAGCCTTTCACCTATCAAAAACAAACTATAAATTTAAAATGAATAGTGATGTGTTGACATGTTGGAATCAAGTTCACTAATATAACAAAACAAAATAAATCAAAAATTAAATTTACAAACGTATCCCGCGAAATTTGATGTCAACTTTATTGTAACGATTTTGGCAACATAGCTTCAGGTTTTTAGAGTGTATTTCTATCTAATCTCTTTGCAGTACATTTTAATTATTGTTTGTTTCTAGATGTATAATAAGCAAAAGAAGTTCAATTTTTTCAAATATAGATAGTGTGACTTCCAGAGCAAACAAGTAGTACACACGGCAAAATCACAAATTGAGAAACAGAAATACTATTTTGGGAATTCAGAATTCCTAAAATATAAGTAAAATCGCGAAATAAAGTGGATTTTCAGTATATTCAGCTCAAGAAACAAAGGTAAGTTATCGCTAACAGTGAGAGAAGCATTCAAAATCGTTGACTTTGTTATTGCTAATCTCTAAGAAACAGATCAACCTGACCTACGGGTCTTATCATATTTGGGTCTGAACTAACAACGTGTACTAAGCCCAGCTGGGTTCCGAATTTGATTTTAATTTTCAGTCTATTTTGGCTTATGTTGATTACGGATCAGTGGATTTGCATTCGCAGTGCGAACAAAATGAAATTATATTTTACTGTGCAACTATTGCTTTATATGGCCCTAATACTGGTCCTACCAGGAGCTTCCTTTGCTTCCGCAGCTACCAACACTGAGGTAAATATTTAGGCTTTAATTGTATTTAATACCCAATGTGTGAAATACTGAATAAAAAATATTTTAATAGGTTGACAAGCGGTGTGAATCTTGCGCGCATTTATGTAATGCCAATACATTTGAAAACAACGATAAGCAAATAGTAGAGCTACAAAAGAAATTGGTACAACTTCAATTAAAAGATGATTTTAATGCAGCTTATATTGAACAATTTAAAAGACAAATTAATGATTTGCACGATAGAATAGATTTCCACAAGAAGAATAATGAGCAACTGTTACAATTTTCAACTTCAATTCGAAGTGAATTAGAAAATCTGACAGCTTTTAGGTGTGAGAAATTTCAAAAGGAAGCAGCAGATAATGCTCTGACTATTAAGATAAAAAATAAGGAAGTAGAAAATCTGTTAAGTAATCGAAGGAAAGCAATTGAGAGAAATGCTAAGGACATATTTCAAATGGAACGTAAATTGAAAAATTGTGCTGATAGATTAGAAAATTGCGAAAACGATCGTTTTCCCAATAGTTGCATTCCCTTTGGAAACTTTTCGGGAATTCATGAAATTAAATATCCCCAAATCGGATGGTCCCATGTACTGTGTGATAATGAGACTGTCGGGCCTGGATGGATTGTTATCCAAAAGCGAATAGATGGTAAAGTGGATTTTTATAGGGATTGGGCAGCATATCGAGATGGATTTGGCTCCTTGGATGGCGAGTTTTTCCTGGGCTTGGAAAAGATCTATCAATTAACGAACGATCAGAGCAATGAACTTGTCATACATATGGAGAATTTCGATGGTACAATTGAATATGCTAGATATGATCAATTCGCCATTTCCGGCGAAGATGATCAATACAGATTGATCACCTTAAGCGATCTCTCTGGCAATGCGACAGTAGATAGAATGAAACATCACAAAAACCAACAATTTACTACATTCGATAGAGATAATGATAGTTGGGAGTTTTCTAATTGTGCGGTGCCTGGCCACGGTGGTTGGTGGTACAAAAATTGTGCATACAGGTACTGTATTTAATGGCCCGTATTATTGCCCAGAAATTTTTGTTTATTGAATGTTGTTCTTATATTTTCAGTAATTTGAATGGAAAATACATTGATCATCCATTCGGACTAGACGATGGCATGTTTTGGAACAGCAGCCAGACACCTCTTAAAAAGGTTAAGATGCTCATACGTCCTATAAATGTATTAGCTACCAAACTTATTTAATACATTAAAACGGCTATCTTCTTACTCATTTCGTGACAAAATATAATACCCTCTGATGGGACATAAAAGTGTAACAAATACTTAAAATATCGAATCAGAATTGTCAAATGTAATTGTCAAATTAATCTAAGTTTCCAATGAAGAAACAAATTTAATGATATAAAGAGTGCAATAAAGTTTAAAGCATAAGGGTTTGAAAATGATCTTAGGCATGGACAGGTATGAAAATGTCTATAAATTGAAAACAAATTCGCTACAGAGATGGAAAATATTCAAAATGTACTAAAGACTTCCAAAATTATATTGAGACTGCTGGCATTTCAGTAAATGGGATCGATTTCATATATTTAATAATATTATTATTTATATTTATTACCTGGACCCATTAAATGGCTCAAAAGCGGGTACTAAATCTGTGCAAATGTATTTAACAGGCAGAAGGAGACATCTCTGATCCTATAAAGTATATATATTTTTGATTAGTATTAAAAAAAATTTCGATTTGGCCATATCTGCCTGTCTGTCTCTCCGTCTGTCCGTTTGTATGAACGCATCGATCTCGGCACCCATAAGAGCTAGGGAAACCGAATTTGGAATGTAGGTTCGTGTGTAGGGGGTAGGTCAAGTTTATTTTGGAGCCGAGATATTCCCCCCCCCCCCCCTCCATTCCCCCGTTATTCGATAAAAACCGCTTCGCAGTAACAATTTTCAAGATATATCTTTGGGATTTGTCGTGTACAATACTTTGGTCACTCTTAATATACTGTCAAAATTTCAAATCGATCAGATAATAAACAGGAGGCTATTTTCCAATTTGTAGATTGCTAAAATAAGTTTCCAGTTTCAAAATAAGTTTCAATTTTAGATTAATTTATGCACGAAGTGAGGCATCTTTTTAATAGTATGTATAAGCAAGCCTGCGTACTGCGACCTATGAGATTTATTGAAATATTTGCTTCCCCAGATACCGAGTTCTTCATCAAGATAAAGGGGGGCATTCTGGCAGTATCGGCAATGAGCATTCTCAAGTTCAAAGAATGTGTCCTCCTGCTCACAATTCCCAGTTTACTTCAGTCTACAGGGTTAAGAGTTAAGAGTGAGTATTCTGAGAGAATTCTTTTTTCCTTGGTTTTATTTGCTGAATTGTTTTCAGATTATAGTTTCCTAGAACTACCTTGGCCTGTCTAAGACGTGGTGCACTTCTACATTTCCACTATCTATCTGCTCGCATTGTGTGTTTTTCTATGCCAAAAAATATTTCTGGTTTTTGAGGGAGTTTCTCTGCTTCCATTCTAGTATATCCCTGTGTCCAGGGATCCATCTAAAACATTCCTATTGTTTCTTCTCAGGTGTGCTAGTTTGGTTTGCACCTTTCAAACGAGATTCAGATTTTTGTCCTGCACAAGGAGGCTTACTGCTGAACTGTATAAACATCTATACTTAGGCAATTGCTTGATGCTTCTTAGCTGCAAAGAATATTTAAGTATCTCCGTTTTTATGGAGTAGCAAAAATCAATCTGATGACATGACAAACTCAAGACCATCAGCATTTGAGCCTCTTTTGCATTGTTTTTGCTGCTTTAAATTCCATTAACAATACGCATCAATTTGCATCGATCACTTGGCTAACAATATGTCCAATATAGCAAAAGAAAAACATAGAATTGGTAAAAAAAAAAACGGAACTGAAATAAACAGGAAACAGAATAAAAAGTGAGTGGCATGAAAAATAAGATAAATTCCCGGCAGCTGCGCTAACGAGCGTCAGGACGAAAGGTGGCTGCTCCTTGGGGCAGGATTCGAGTTGGGGGGTTGGACGGGTTGCATGCTCCTATTGCAATTTTTCGTTTGTTGTCAAGCGTTGCAAGTAGTACGAACTGTGCTGAGTAATGCCTGTGCTTTGTCTAAGCGTCTGAGACAGTGCCTCCCAAAAGTTGGCATCCGCTGTCTTAAGGCACTTTTGGCTTTTGCTTAATACAAATGAAAATGGATGAGCTACTAAATGTTGTCATTGTTTTTTTGTTTTTGTTTTTTGTTTTTGGCTTTGCGTTGCATTTGTTGCACTTCGCATCGACTGCATAAAATGAAATGAAAATGTTGCAAACAAGCTAACAACAACGATTCCCAGCTCGCTGCAACTTCCCCCCAAACCATTTCTCAGCTGTAAATTTTCTTTTGAATTCTTGGTATGCACTTCGCTTGTGTGTGCGTGTATGTGTGTGTGTGTGTGTGTGTGTGTGTGTGTGTGTGTGTGTGTGTGTGTACTTGTCCCGCCTTCGACCCCCTGACTGTCTGAGTGCATGTGTTTGTCTTTGTTTTTATGTCATTTATTTATTTAAGTCAATTTCGTTGAGTGTGTTTGAGCATTTTGTTGCAATTCGTTTTCGGGTTTTGCTGCTGGTTTCTTTTTGATACCCTGTAACTGAAATAGCTACAAAGTTGTTGTTCGACTTTTGTAATTTGCTTTCACAGACAGAGAAGGTTTTCCTTTGATTCAATAGACAACATAAGTATTATCTATGCATTATGATTTTTAATCTTTTATTCGGTGTGAAATTTGAGTCGTCCTTGATCCTTTGTTTTTGATTACCTAAGCTTAAATTTTTAATATTTGATTGTATTAATGCACATATAAGCCATCCTGTTTAATTTTGATTTTAAAGACCTATAGCTCTGATGGCTACTTGCGTAAAGTCTATTTGTAGTTAAGATTTTACTTTAGGATTAGGTGAGGCAAGGAAAATTGTATTGTTTCAAAATCTGGTTAAAATCTAGTCTGCTGAACGGAACTTGGACTGCGAGTTAAATGTTTTTCGATAAGAAAAGGCAGACAGCTGTTTAGCTCTGGAGTACATTTTGACAGCTGACTTTCTTGCTTCGGGTGGAAATCGCATGTAATGGATGAACACATCCTGGAATCCTGCTCCGCCTTAACCAACATTTTTCAGTCAAGTACACCTGCTAACTCTAGTGAAGCAAAATATGTACAGTTCTCAAATTCCTCAATAAATCTCAAATATACAACGATATTTCAACAAAAAAAACTTATCAAACAATCCAAAATGTAAATACAACACTTTAAATACGCACCTATCATATAGTTTTAATTGAATAGTATATAATTAAGTTAGTTAAGTTAAGTTTTTAAATAAGTAATAGATAAAGAATGTATAAAAAGAATTTTATATAATTATGGAACAGGATTTTAAAGGAATTGAAAATGTCAAAGTTGAAAGCAATTAATGAGCGAGAGTATAGAATGAGGGCTGATTATATTGTTGATTTTACTATGTTAAGTTTGTACAGAGATGCAGATGCATATTTCTTGAAAGATTGTCAATCAAATAGCTTGAGTTTGGGCGGCTGTCATCTGCAGGACTATATACTTTCTGTACTTTTTAAATATTGAAAAAATATGATGCACGTATAATTATTTGAATGACGTAGGTCAACTGGAATGTTCTCCTTCTGATTTTGCCCACAGCGTTGCCACCATATTTCACTGTATGTACACACTGGTCGCCAGTGTTGATCAACAAACCGTACTTAACTGGCAGTCAGTTAAATTGACATTGAAAGAACATAAATGTATAAACGGCACTGTATTGGAAATAAAAATATACGTGAAGAATCGTTGAACTCCACCTTAAATATATATTAGTGAAGGATTTCGATTTTATTAAGGATTCCAGCATATTATCAGCGTACATAATAAAAATCTACTATGTGCAAAGAAATTTATATCACTCTGGTCGCTTTGTTCTTGAATCGGAATCAGTTTGCTTTTTATTCTCATTATTTTAATGTAATGAATATAAAAACTGAACCTAGGTATTTAAAAATTCATTGTTTATCCGTCAAATAGATGTATGGGGCAATTTGGGTTTCCTTATACAGGGAATTTTGCAAGTCGAGCATTCATACTAATACCAATTTTCCTTGTTTTTTGCCATTTTTTAGCGTCTTGATGACAATTTTTACTTTGAGTGATTGCAGCAGCATTGACTGTAGCAGGATCTTAGTGATAGAGCATGGTAGGACTACAGGGGGACACTGAGGCAATAAACCAGCACACTTGATAGACATATGTACAATACATATTTAAGACTGTGATGCTTAAGTGAGTGTGCTGCTCAGAAATATTCGAGTTAATTGGCTTACATTTGGGAGCACAGACCTCAAGTGGGTAGAATGGGAATCTTAGCTGCATTGGGATTGAGTATTCTAGAAATAAATGCTTTTCTTGGTAGCCTGTGACAGACTCTTCAATG
Organism: Hirtodrosophila histrioides; assembly: GCA_037075165.1. Taxonomy (NCBI): domain Eukaryota; kingdom Metazoa; phylum Arthropoda; class Insecta; order Diptera; family Drosophilidae; genus Hirtodrosophila; species Hirtodrosophila histrioides. Next base: position 30,820 of record JBAMCL010000253.1, read on the forward strand.
AATTTAAGGCACGTTATGGCAGAGTTTATTGTAGCTACTTCGAAATCAACTTTGATGACTGATTCTTTTTCTCTTCTTTTACGAAACCGAGTGGTTGCAGTTTTAAGCAAATGTGGCAACGCTATGACAGCAAGTTGGCAGCTTCTGTGAGACGGATTGGCAGAGCGTTCTGAAAAATTTTGAATGCGTAGGGTTAGCTATTAATTGTTTAAAAACATTGTTTGTTGTATGAGGTCGTTATATATATATCCTGTATTGGGTAAGTTACATTTGAACTGAAATTTTGTAATCCCATAGGTGCTCTCAATATATTATTAAAAACTTACATGCGGTGATAAATAACTATTTGAGTCTTAATTCAAATGGCATTGAAAACTATTTCCCAACTTGCCTAAAAACAATATAATATAACGTTAAGTGTCGTTGCGGACGTTTTAAAAACGATGATCGGGTTTTCTAATAAATTTTGCAGCACAAAATTAAAATAAGAGAAAGAATCTTAAGTATTCGGGTATTCTCATAATTCAAAATATCTTGTCGCTCGATCGCAGTATAAATCAAAAGTCTGGCTTTATTCAGGATTAATCTTTAATATTCTGGCTGTAAATCATTTTATTGAACTGTAAAATCTATATCTTCCATACCTTTAGAGCTACAGGCACAATATTTGGTATATAGACTACTGTTTTTGTCGCGCCTCCTTTAGAGCCCAAAAAAATAAATAAAATGTAGCAGACTGGGAACAGAGTATACTTCAGACGGGAACATTTGATTGCAACGTTCTTACTTCTTTAATTTCATTTAGTATAGAAGGGATTTTAATCCTATCTTTTTTTTTGATTGGCGAAAATTTGAATATTATATTAAACAAATATACTAATGTGGCAACTTAAGCTAGTTATATATTATATTATATATATTTTGTGAGCGTTCTTTGCAATAAATATATATGGTTGGATTCCCTTTTTTTTGTTAAAATTATTTTGCTTATTTTATTTAAACAAGCTTTCCGCTACCTTAAGTGTGAAATTTAAAATTTACATGTAAGGGATAAAGAAAAATTCGTCAAAGGTGATATATGTATATAGCATTGTGGAGATCCACGCCAACGATTAGTCAAAAACCGAGCTATGTACTAGCCTTGATCATAAACACAACCCTGTATGAGTTTGTGGTGCATAAGAAGAGAAGAATTAATCGACGCATCATTATTTCTCTCTGCAGCGCGCGCATTTAGCTTCTGGTACAATTCGTCGTCCTTCCAAACATATGAATTATTATTTATTTATTTATTTTATTAACGAAGGCAAAACAGTGCTGCCTCGAACCAAAAAATATAATATAATACATACATAGATATAAGGAAAAAATTTTAAAAGCCCACACGAAATTACAATTGAAATCTAATAACGAAGTTTATTTGCCAGTCCGGCTAGACCGGCTAGTGCGTTAGGGTGTCCACCAAGGGGTTACAGGTAGTTGGATGAATGGTTGGATTCCAAGCGGTTTTGCACCATCTGACCAAAATCAGACGTTGAATTTATCGATGCCAGTAATATAGGGGACCATCGTTTATTACATAAATAGATTTTGTAAGAAAGTAACCAGGCATTACTTTAGTAAACAAAATAAGTACTCCGTATGTAAAATTTACATAAATAACTTTGCAATTTACATTGACACACTTCTCCTAGACACAAACCATTTATACCAATTTTCTGTACTCTTATACAATAAAGCCGACGGATTTACACATAGATGGCGCCACTGTTGTATGATATGTTTGAGCACAAAATGTGACGAATTCTCTTCATTTTACTTAAAGCGCAATTTGCAAAATGTTGACCAATAATCGTCTCATTATATGACAAAGTTATTCCGATCTTAATTGAAATAGACAAAACTACTCGAACTTATATATTGCGTATATATATGTATATATACTACTTATATATACGTAAATAAATCTAATTAATTTAAAAACAATCAATTAATTTCTAATGTGTGGGTTTAATGTTCACATAATATTTTTTCTTCCTTTCGTTTTCGTTTCTTTAAGGATAGCGTTTACCTTTTTCCGGACTAAGGTGTTAATTTATGTTAAGGGTTGTTGTAATTGTAGCATTTTAAAGTAATATAATAAATAGAAATAATTCATCATACTCCAAGTTTACTCATGTGGTTGTCATAGATATATCTATGAGTACTACAATAGTAGAAGTACAACATTATCAGATTTATCAAGTAGTACATCTTCGGAATCCATATAAAATAAATTGATAAAATTTAATTTTTGATGGATTTCCCAATCTTTAATAACATATTTTAGCCAAATGAGCAAAATTGTCTGTAATGTTGATATCTTTCAATAAAACAAACTAATTTTTTGAGTACAAGTCTGGCTTACAATTAGAAAGCAAGTAAAATTCATTGAAATAGGAGCGCTTGAATGGTCTTTTTTCTAAAACTGGCTGTCTTAACACATGTTTTACCAACAACAAATCTACAGGTGTATAAAATGTTCTCATCCAGGCAATTAGAGCTAAAAGTGTTTAGCTTAGAGCTTTTACTATATGTTATGCATTGAGAGTTTCTGGTTCTAATTTCTGGACAATTCAAATATGTGAAACAAATTGTATTCTATTTTGTTGTCTGATCTCGTCCTGTTGCTGCTGTCAGCGTTGTTGCTAAAAACGGTAACCGAAGAAAGCTTTTGGTTCGGCAAATTGCTGCTGTTTTTGCGCTCAAAGCAGCTTTACATTTGCTCGCTCTCTCTCTTGCTCTGCTGTCGCGTCGCATCGCATCGCGTTGCTTCGCTCTTTGTTGCTGCTCTCTGTGCCACACATTCGTATTCAGCAGGCAAACTGTTCGGCTGTGCAGTCGTTGCGTTGCCGTTGCCGTTATCGTTGCTGTCGTTCGCTGTCGTCCTGTCGCCTCGTGTGCTTCGTTTGTGGCCTGGCGAAGCTTAACGAAGCGTCTGTTGTGCGTTTTAGCTTTAGTTGAAGCTCAGCCGTCGGAGTGTTTCGAACGTATGCAAAAATGTTGACGCTTGTTTCGCGCACAAATCGCGTTAGCTCGTAATCGGAATTTCTGGCGACGACGACGACAAAACGCAGCAATCGAGTTCCAAGTCAAAGTCAGTGTTATCTATCAATGTGTTAATTCAAGCAAAACTCGAACAAGCAGCCACTAAAAGAGGACTCAACTTAAAACTAACCACAACGGCGTTGCGTTTTCGACTCGTGTAATCGTGTAATCGGGCAACGGTTAACCGGTAACGGGAAATGTTGTTTGCGTGTTTGCATTGCCACGACTTTGTCGCGAATGTGCAAAACGCCAATCAGGTGTTGAGAATTTCAGCTAAGGCCAAACTAACCCCACTTACTGATTTAGCCAGTCAAGAAGCCACCCCGACGTTCCTCTAAGCGCCCCCGCCCCCGCAACAACACTCAACAGTCGCCTTAATTGCTCTGCTCTCCTTTTTTGGCATACATTAAACGTGTAAACAACAACAACAACAACAACAACAGCTACTGCAAGTGCTTTGGTGTCTTGTGCTTTGTGTGTGTGTGTCTTTTGTGTGTGTTTGTGTGATTGTTGTCCCCTGTTTTTTGGGGGTTAGGGAAGTTCCCAGTTTAACTAGTTGGTCACGTGGCCAAAAAGTTTGGGCCATGTTTTGTGGGCAGCCTTCCCAGTGGCATTGTGCGTGACACAGTCCAGAAACAACAACAACATCAGCACTAACAATAACAACAATAAAAACAACAACAGCAGCAACAGCAACAGCAGCAACTACTTAAGGATTATCATTTGTAGAGCCAAAAACTCAATTTGCTGGCCAGGTAAGTTTTCTAGCTTAAAATCAAGTTAAGGTTAAAAACATCTGCTTTAAAGCGTTAAGGGAAACTTATTTTGGTTATTTTTCCAGTTGCTGCTGTGAAATTTGCGGTTTTGAGTTCTCTGCTCTCTCGTTGCGCCAGTTTTTCACTTTCGCATTTTCCAACCCCCTCGCTTTTCCCAAGTTACCAAGTTCCGTTGGTCCCGTTATGCTACCGCCCCCATTCCCAACCCCACCGCGTTTTGCCACCTCGTGTCGATTGCCGTAACTTAAAATGCGCCAACTGACTGCCAAAAAGTTGGCAAAACTTTTGCCTAAAGTTTATTTACTTGTTTTATTATTTTTTTTTACTCCTCGTTGCTGTTTCTGCTCTTGTGCTATTGTCTAGCAAGTGGAAGGATAAGCAGAATTTCTTCTTGGCACTCAAATGGCTTTCGAATACTCTCTTTTTAATTATAATTATGAATTGCTTAACTTATCGAATATTCATAGTTTTGAGGCAGTTAAGGGAAACTAGATAATTGCAAAAGAGTTTTTAAATGGGGTTAATTGTATGTCATATAAAAGTTGACTAAAAACCAAAGGTTAAATTTTGAGAGCTGCCAAAATTATGATTGAAAGTTGTAGTCAAAATATATATTTTTATTTTGAAGTAAGCCAACTGTTGAGGGATTCCAAAATTATGATTATAAGCTTTAATACTTAATACTTTAATGAATTATTTAAAATAAATGTTTTCCAAGCCTTAAGGGTCACTTTCTCAATGTTGAGTTAAGGTTTTTTTTTATGATAAAAATATATTTATTTGTTTTAAATTTGCTTTTTGGTATCATTCGATTTTGACAGGTGGTGTTAAGGTTTAACTAAACTTCACAATTTGTACAGTACGATAAATTGTGGCTGTTATGTTGCGATATTTTCAATGTCAGCTTAAATAACTCCAGTTTACGCTAACTAGATTTTGAGAAAACTAAATGTGGTTAAACCTCACTTTATTGCGAGGAAATAACTTAACAGGACATTGCGAAAGTCGTACTCAAAGAAATTAAAACTAAGACAAGGATAAAGAAGCTTTTTTTATACCAAGTTTCTCGTAAGTTCCTTGAAATTTCCGAATAATATGTAAAAAGTGACATTAATGTGTGATTGTTGGGGGAAAAAAAAAATTCCTGATTTTTATCTATTTTCCGTCCGTTGTGACGGTTGGGAGTAGATTTTTCAAGTTTCATACAACAGTTTTCCGCCCGTGGGCCACTGCAACTGCTCGCACTCGTAAAACAAGCGGATTTCTTGCGTTCCACGGTATGTGATTGACTCGAAAAATATGTAAAGGGTATCCTTGAAGCGAATTGTATATTTTGACAAAATTTGAACACAAGTTTCTGACTTTTGCATATGTTGTAGTATTAACATAACATTATCATATATGTATATGGATGGTAATATATACTTATATATGGTTCTCAAATAGTCTTAATATAATACTAAGATACAAAAAATATATAAATGATATTTTAAGATGGATGATCATTTTCGAATACACATTAAAAATGATTAGGCATGCTTATGCAAATTATGCACATTCATTGATTATTCGTTCTGAAAGTTGGCAAACTTGATAACAAACTTTTGTTGCTCAGTGTACACAAAGTATAAAAGGCAAATGGCAACACTTTCAAGGATTCTGACTCGCCTTTCAGCGCCTTGTTTATTAAATTTTGTATGTAGTTTCTCATTAGAGTCCGGGCATCTGTTCTTTACTTTTGCCATTTGCAGCTGCCTGCCAGCCTGCTGTCTGTTGTCTGGTTCCTTTAGTTTTTCGCTGCTGAGCTACTTTTTGCATAGTTGAAGTTAAAGTAAATAAATTAGTTATATAAATAAAAGGCAGCTACTAAAAAGTGAACACAAAGCGCCGGCTCGAGCTCCAAATTGAACAATTGAAATATGCAAATGAGGGCAGTGCCCAAAAACCAGTTGGACTTACACAAATGTCCAACCGACCAATTGGCCAAGGCACGCACGACCAGGCCCAAAAAGGGTGCCAGCAACAGATACAGTTACAAAACTCGCATGCTGCATTTTTGATAAGCTCCTTCTGACGGCAAATGTCCACAAAATTTTGACAATTTCCCATACGAGAGAGGGCACACTGAACAGGCGGGGGCGGCTTATATGTAATGTGTGCCAAACAATTGCTGAAATTTATAGCGAAAAGCCAATTACGCCTGGCGGCAGACACAACAAACAGTTGAGAGGGTTTTAAATGTCTACCCCGAAGGGTTGCCCAAGCGTAGCTGCTACAGGGGTTAGTTGTTCTGTATATATGTAATACACCGGCCTTGCCCGGCCAAATATTTAGGTTAAAATGCATTATGTTGAATTTGACTACTTTCGTCATATGTAAGAAATACACGGAAATAGCGAATCACAATTTTCCCTCCGGTGAGCGTAGGAAACTAAATAGTTGAGCCAAATGCTTAATGATTTGTTGAATTTGAATTTGATCTTCATATCCTGCTTACATATAGAACTCGGTGAACATTCAACGTCTCAAACGTTTCCATGCCGTCGACCTTCGGGAAAGACTGTTATAATTCTCATATATGTTTTCTTTTGTCTTTCTAAATTACTAAAGTTTTTACGAATTCCTATAATTATTATTGTTCTCCATATTCATATGTTTAAACCTACATAACGTCTAATCGTTAGCAGCAATAATGATTACTATTATAACTAAATACATCTAAAAAAATATCCTGCTCGTTGCGAAGGGTGGGCGTAGTCCATTAAAATATTTTTGTTGAAGTTGGAAGAATAATACTCACATACAAAAAATATCTGAAGGAGGGCAAATTTAAGTGAAAACTCTTAAAATAATTATTTCCATTGTTTAAACTGCGCAACCCTACATTTATAGCATTCAGTTTGCATAAATCCCGTACACTGCGGAAATGTGCACCGCTGTCAGCAATTCAGTTCAAAAGTCCCAAATTTGGTGGCAAAGTTGTTAAATGTTAGTACTAACAGGTATCAACCGACCGCCACATTTTATCGAAAATCGATCAACAATCGATAATGTGAATGCAGCTGGGCCGATTGCTGGGCTCCAGCAGCAGCGCAACATCAAGCGAAGATCGAGAGCAAAGCATCAACAAAACATTGAGATACATAAGTAATATGGCGATTTCAGTCGCTTTTATAAGTTTGAAGGCCGAGAGAGCGATTCAAGAGAGAGATTTCTTATCTCTTTTGCACCTTCACGTTGTTACAATACAAATTTCTCATATTTCCAGATATTTATTTAACCAATTTTTTCACAATTCCCACTTACTGTATAAAAGGAAGGTACTGTAAAGAATTCCAGGCTGCTAGCTGCCCAAAAGTCGCCACGCAGTCAGTCAGTCAGGTTGAACTGTCTAATATATGTATATAGATATATATACTATATAGATATAGTCGGTTGGCTTATCAAAGTGCTGAGCAAACCCAAAAACCAATTTTCGTGCGTGTGTACTTCAAAAGGGCATTAAGCAAAACGCATAAACAAAAGTTACGTATACGCAGCGTTAACCGTTGACGGGTTAATGTGATTTTAATGTACTTTTTAGCCCCCCAGCTGAGACGGGGCTGTAAATGCTTGTGTGAGTGTGTGTGTGTGTATGTGTGTGCTTTGTATGTATATTTGCCTTGTAGGTGGGTGCTGTCAAAGTTTTATGCAATTCCACATTTTATGCACAGACATTAACGGGGGACTTCCATTTAAATATTGCTTTTGTTTTTTTTTATTTAATTTTCCTCTTTCACTTTTAATATCACACGCAAATTGATAAGCAAATATTTCATTGTGTCGCACAGTTTTTAAAATGCAAAATGTGTAATTATAATTAATATTATTGCTCGTTTCATTTGACATACTTTCTGGAGTGTTACGGAAACTTTTTGAATAAACATGATTTTTTTAATTTTTTTTAATTTTTACTTAATGAAATGTCAACATGCCTAAATGAATTTTGCACCTGCACTTATGTGCATTATGATATTAGAATTTTAAATAAAACATGCTATATTAAAGCATGTTTTATAGTTTGAGAGTTTGAGAATGTGGAAATTAGCTTGGAGTTGGTTTTTGGGAATGCAAGAAATGTATATATATTTTTTTGTATGCATCATTTGATATGAAACGAATTAAATTTTTTATTTACCTGGTAAGAAATCCGGGAGCAAATATAATCAAAATAATCACCGCCTGAGAGAACAAAAGAGGCGGGCAGGGAATTTCAGTATTTTAGTATTTTATTGGGTGGCTTCGCGTGCGGTTGCCACAACAATGCTGGAGAAATGCTCCTCGCTTTTGAAATCAATCTTCCTAATGACAGGCAGGCCAGCAACAACAATAACTGTTGCGGGCAGGGGTGTGTGTGTGTGTGTGTTAGGTGGGACGAAAGCGACTTGTAGACACGTGCGTTTGCGTTTTTACGCTCAAGTATCTGGCACTTGTAACGGTAATCGATCTGAACAACAGCAGCTAGCATGAGTTGGCACAAAACAGAGGGAAGAACAAAAAAATATAAAAAAAAAATGCCAACAAACGAAAGCAACAACCCGTCAGGCCGCATAAAACTTGAGCCCATCGCGGGCGGGCAGAGGGTAGAGGTGACTTCAGTTTCAATTGTGATGATTTCAAGTGTGTGTTGTGCCTTTTTTTTGTATAGGCGTTGGCTGGTTGTGTGTGTGTGTTCACAGGGACTCTTTAAATGGCAATAATATCATTAAAAAAACATAAGATTTATTTTATATTAATTATTTACAAATTTAATAGCCACAACCTTGACAGCAAAGTTAGGGAACAAAAAACGGACTGGTGTCCCTAACAATCCCTTATATCCTTTTGTGAAAACACTCACTGAACTGTAAGAAATGTCAAATTATCGAATTTTTGAAAAGTTTGACTCTCGTTAAATGAAAATATAATAAATGACTATTGCAATTAGTTTGATAATATTAAAAATATCGAAGACTCCGCTACAGCAGGTTGAAGCGCATCTACACAAGGGACCTTGCCAGTTGGAGAATCCACTCATAAAGTACACTGTACTTTGGTCCTTTAATTCTATGGAATTTTGAAGGTTCTGGTCTTCACAAGAGTGTCCGGATCGGACCAAGAACACTAGAAATATTGTAATAAAATAAAATTTCAAAAAAATGAATTTTTCAACTGAAAAAGCGCGGAAAAGGAATTTATCTTAGAACTTTAGTTTCTTGGTGAAAACATCTTAGAATTGACCGTAGATTATGAATAAGGGGAACCATTTTGAATTTTGTTTGGCCCTGTACAAGTCGATTCACTATACTATATTTTTAGTAATTTTTATTATTTTTTCACTGTTATGTTAAGTTAGTCTTTAGTTCGATCACGAATATAATACACTATATATTCTTCCCACACATACACACTTAAAACTTTTATCTAGGACTGACTACCCACAAAAACCCTTAAACCACGTAATGTATATAGACTGATTAAGTGTTATATTAACATAACATTATAAATTAGCTTTATGAGTAACAGCAAAATGCAAAAATTTAGTTTTAAAGGTTGCTAAATTCTAAACTGTAAAATAAAAATTGTATAAAAATAAAAAAAAGTAAAAATATTGTATATAAATAAAAAAAAAGTCTTTAGTTAATATCTACCAACTCTGTAAATATTATTATTAAATATTATTATTTAACTCTATGCTTGGTTGGGTAAGATCGCAAGGTGCTGATCACAACCACCATACAAATAAAAATAAAAATTCAAAATAATAAAAAACTTGATTCTTAGAGAAATACCCGACAAAAATGTAGCCTTTTTTCTAGTCTATTTTTTTATTTCAACCCCGACTAACGCCTAACCGAATATTTGTACTTAAAAGTGATTTAATTTCCTATCAAATCACGTAAATTCCTTTAAAATCATTAATTGCCTTTAGGGTTTAACAGAAGGAAAACTAACTTTTTTCATTTCATTTAAAATGGCATCAGCATTTTTCATTTATTATACGACAAACAAATCAGAGATATAAGAATGAAATGCCATTATTAAAACAAATCTATATTTGTATAAATTTCGAGTCGATTGTGTTAGTTTAATTGGCCTTCAAAATTCCAAACGAAAAACAACAATTAAATGTATTATTTATGAATTGTATAAAACATTTATTGCTGCCTATTGTGATTTTAATGGTATTAAGGCTGATAAATTTAATTTGGTTTCGTGCAAAGGAGAATGAAAGAGACAGATTGAAATAGACTATCTATAGCTATTTATTTGTTCCGATTAAACTACTTCATCAAGCGGACTTATAAATATTTAGTCCACGGCCTTGTCCTTAATTACTTGGTTTCCTTAACAACTTATCGTATTGTATTGAAATGAGTAATTGACTTATCATTAATTTACTCTTGATTGCAGTTCCTTTATTTATTGTAATTATTATTATTTCATTTACAACAGTTTGAGTTTCAACTTAATACAAATATCTGTAGATAGTATTGAAAATATTTCTGTTGCAGATGCCTGTAATCAAATATTTGCAATCTTGTTCTCATTTTAATTACTCTGTACTGAACGCTTTAATAATTTTTATAGATATATAATCCGACCTGTTTCCATATCCTTTTCATCTCGCATTGTTTAAGATTATGTTATTCCGTTATCGAATGAAAAAAGAATCAGTTTTTCGCTTGAAGATTTATTATTTACAGTTTTTATTCAACTGAAGCAAAGGGAAAACTTATCAAATCAAATATTTAATGGCTTATCGGTTTTCAGAACAGTTAAGAACATAAATATCAAATAAATAGATTGGAATTAAAAATGGGAACAAGGCCTGAATAAGTTCAACTTGAGATACATTTTAAATGCTAATTGCTTGCTGTAAATTCATTTAGGAATTTTGTACATTTTATTATATTTTAATTCAATTTTAAATGTAAACAGATTTGAAAAATTAAATGGTGTTGAATTATAACGATAAGTATTATAAATAAAGATTGTCCCAAATTTGAATCCAGAGATGTCTGAGCAACGGATTTGACTGACTTAGATCCTTGAGAAAAATATTGGGGTGAGGGAAATCTCTCTCTCCCTCTCTCTCTCTGTCTCAATTTTAGAATACATAGAACATAAACTTTCTAAATAAAACTATTTATCTACCTAAGTAAAATAGGTATATGTGCAAAACTATTTGTCTTAATATTTAAAGTTATAAGATAAACAGAATTTTTCTGAGTATGCAGTTTTTTTCGTTCATCCTTTAGCTTCAATTTAAGTTATTCAGCTGAATGCTTTGGCAGCTATTGCTAATAATGATATTGTTTTAAGTATATGATTATTTTTTAGGCAAATAATTAAATAGAAAATAAATAGAAGTACTATATTACATTACGAAGAATGAAAAGTTAAATGACTTCTGCTTAGATACATTTTATTTGAATGCAGTTTATTTTTCGCTTTTAATGTATTTTCGCACCCGCTATAAAACATCAAGCTTCCTACCGAAAGTACAGCTTACTGAATATCGAATGAAGATTGAAATTCTTGGACTTCTGCTTTTGCCAGAGTCGCAAGTTTAGGATTACTTTTGCCACACTAGAGTTTGAGTTTCTATACTACGGGTTTCCTTTTGCACTTGGTGTAATTTCAATAATGAGTCTGTTATATTAACGAAATGAAACATTATTTTCGTGGGGGAAATATCTACTTATTTGCGCCTTTTACGAGGTAAGTTGCTCAACTGGAACTGCTGCCTGCAGTCGTAGACGAAGCAGTCGTCCTTGGGGCTGGGCTCAGAACTCATCTCGTCCTTTGGCTTATCTGCAAGTTTGATGGATTTTTATCCCTTTGGCCTGTCGCTCGTTTTGGGGCTGCCTGGCTGCTTATGTATTTTTATTATTATGCCTGTTTCCTACCCACGCCCCTCCTTCCCGCCACGCTCTTTGTGAGTTTTGTGTTTGTTTTTGTTACTTTGCTGCATTTGTATTATTTTTATTTTTATTTATATATTTTATTTTGTGTATTTTTATTATGGCATCAGACACACGCAGTTTATTTATTGTGCTCGTATTTTCTTTTGGCCTTTTTGAGTTTTCCCGTTCCGTTCCGTTCCGTTCCTCTCCTCACTTTGCCATTTATTTATATTCGTTTCCTGTTTTTCGCTGCTGCGTTGTCGGCGCATTTATAAATATAAATGAGTTTTGCTCGATGACGGTTAAATTGAAATTTACTTTGTACCAGCAATGGGTTTCTTTTAAAGCAAACCACGTCCAGGACACGCAGTCCTTTCAATTTTACTTTATGTGTATCCTGCATGATGAAAACCTGCTGAAAACTTTGAGACCTCTGCATTTCCGCCATTATGACTTCGGCTTTTCCCCTTCCCTTCCCTTCCCTTGCCTCGCCATCCCACACAATCATCATCTTTCCCTCTCCGTCTGTCTCTGTGGTTTTATTTTAATTTTGATAAGCAAATGCGCCACATCCTTTTTATTTTGGCTGCCCCTCACCGCATGTCCTGGGTGTGAAAAGTTTGTTTGCCTGACTGCCTTTTGTTTGGCCTTATCATTTGTCAAAAAAGGCAAAACGAATTCCTCAAATTGAATATTTGCATAAGTATATTGAAACAGGCAGCCAACTCGGCCAGCTCCACATTAAAATCCTGACTATGGGCACGGCAGGCGGCTGGCAGGGGCAGCTCCCCCTTTATGTGGTGTCTGTTTGATTTGCTGTATTTTCCACATTTTTCCGAAAAAAGCCAATTGTTATTGATTTTCTATGGCTGCTTAGATTTGTGTTACATTATTTTAATAATTTGGAGTTTAGGATGCCGACATTAAAATTCAATTTTAATTGTAATTGGAGACATGAATTCGAATCCAATAGAATATCATATTACCTATTTATTTATATTTATTTATATATTTGGCTGACAAATAGTGCTGTCGCCTATAATAAATAAATAAACATTATAAGAAAATAAATACGTTTAAAGAATAGAAAGGCCTATAGAAACATACAAATAAAGTATAATTTGATACAATCGTGCTGAAAATGGATAATTTTGTCACTAAATGTAGAATGCATTGAATGAGAGTTTTCCGACACCACAAAGTATATATATTCTTGATCAGCGGTCGACTCGATCTAGAGATGTCCGTCTGTCTGCATTGAGGAGGGAACCTAATCCATCAGTTTTATAGCTATCGTAATGCCTATTTGTCTTGTAGACAGTACATAGTATGCCATAACCGGACGGAACTGCACAGTGTATCAAATAGCTGGCATAGGAATGATCGGACGAAAGCTCTGTTGTCTTAAACATTTCAATCAAACTCACTAGTTACATGTTAAACTCTAATTTAATAATTCTTTCTTAATATTTTAATACAATATTATACGAGTATACGAGTAAGTATAGAGTACAGATGACCGTCCTTAATATAGTCTTTTATGAAAACTTGCGGAACTTGACAGCCGTTCTTCATTGATTGAATGTGTGAACATATTCTTTGACTGTTAATGTGCATATTTAGATTAACAGCTGATAAAACTGGAGCTGTGTCTGTTATCGGATCTCTGAATGTTAATATCAATACTGTTACTGTTAGGAGCTGTTACAGAACCATGACGGTTTCTGTTAGGGGTCTGCTACTTTTACCTTTACTGTCAACAGAACTATGACTGTTACTGTTAGGGGTCCGGTACTGTTATCTTTACTGGCAATAGAACTATGACTTTTACTGTTAGGGGTCTGTTACTGTATTGTTTACTCTCTGTATGACTGTTACTGTGAATGCAGAGCTTCTTGCTAAAATACTCACTCACGGTGTAATATGATGTTTGTCAGTGACACCGACTCAGCTACAGGTACGGCGTTGCTCGTGCCTGATAAATAGTATTTAATTCAATCAAATGGGAAAACAATGTGTAGAGTTTTGGTTAAACAAACAAGTTTATTGTCTTATTTTTAGATGAGTAGAAAATCAGATGTGCTTCAAACGAGCTTTTATATTCCATATTCCAAATCAGCGTGTTAGATTATGAGCTTGTACCTCTTTACCCCAACATTTTTGAGAGATGTTCAACTAGACCATCAATTTTTTGCTGAAGAAAACTATATTTGAATTCATTCAATTTATTTCGCTCTGAATGGCATGACAATGTTTTGTGAATAGTAATTTACTAAAACATTTAGAGTATAGGCTAGTTAGTGAACCTTTTCTTAGGATTTTCTTAGATGTTAATACAAAAGATAGACGTGGTACGATAATTTTAGTAATTGGTCCTTTTGGGGAGAAAATATTCAATAAAAAGCCCCGTAAATACTAAAAGATTTATTTATTGCCAGGCGGCTAAGCCAGATCATTTATATGAGATATATTGATGAAACTATTACCCATATTTGTTCGCAGAATGTGAGATTAACTATAAGAATATTATAGTAAAAATTGATGAGGTATTTGCTTAAGTTACATATGTGCTATTGGGATAATAACTTTGGGCCATCACTTATTAAGTTAATGCGATATTTGGGTGCATATTAAAAACGATTTCATTTCACTTGGTCAACCGCAAGCACAGATTCAATAAGTAATACCAATAAATAAGCGAGTACTCATCCGATTCCAGCTGCAGTCCTCCCATATGTGTTTATATCTGTGATGGGGCATAAATTTTGGCCAGCTGCTGGATATAAAGTCCGCGGCTTAAGCGCTGCCCATAAGTCAGGCAACGCATCGCCCCGATTCCAGATTGCGGGGTCCAAACGGGAGCATAAATCTCATCGACACTAAAAATCAGATATGCTTTATGTGTCCAGGCACCAGCAGCAAGTTATGCAGTGGCTAGTCGAGGGAGGGCAATGCGGTGGTAATGCCATTTATATGTCGCCATTAATGTCGTGTTATGAAAGTAATTTTCTTAAATTCGCATATTAAACGTTTTGGCCATTAATAATGGGACTGAGATGAGGGAAGCAGCACGCAAACTTGTAGCGGGAGCAGGACCGAATCGAGAGGGCGGCTAGAGGAGATGGGAGTAGCCAACGTTGGCCATAATAAAAGCAAAAGCAGAAGCAGAAAAGCAGGCGAAAATAACAAACATGAAAATGCTGTGCATGTTCCAAATGATCGCTTCAATAACCACAAAAACCATAAGAAACAGCGTCAGAGTGGAGAGTGAATGAATAAATGAATAACGCCCGGAATGACGAACCAACTGCATGGCATGATGGACTACTGCCCAGAAGACCGGAGATGCCACATTGAACATCGCTGGAGCGCTGGAGCGCTGGATGGACCTTGTGCCGCTTTTGCACATGATAAAAATTTATTTAGACCAAATAGAAAAGAATGAGACTAGCGGGAATAATAAACTACAACGAGCCACAGAGTTGAGCTCGTTTTAGCTGAGTTAAGTTTGCGGCGGGGTTGGTTACTCAGGGATGGGGGGGTGCAGGAAATGCCGAGGCAGCTATTGACGGGCCATTGTCTAGAGTGGTTCACAAACACAAATATACACACACATACACAGGGACATATATGGGCATACCGTATGAGTGCATGTCAGGAGCGATTCCTGGACGACGAGTCCTTGCGCTCTGTGAGTTTCTAGAGCTGCTGCTTGTGACGGCTGCCTTCATGCAATAAAATGTGTCTATCAAATGTTGCCAATTCTATTTTGTGTTATTCTCTTTTGTGCCGAGCAAGGGTATAAAAGGATAATCGAAACAGTTTGTAGAGCTCAGCAAAATGGACATTGCAGTTTAAACATTAATATGTTGTTTACGGTATAATTTTAAATATAAATTCAAAAATCTATTATATATGTACATTCAAAAATTAATCAAAATGCCATAGTTATTTCTTTTTGTAGAACCTAAAAGCTGCAAATAAAATAAAACAGCAAAGTTCTTATATGGGAAGTACAGTAGAGTTCTTTTATAATAATTAAAGTAATCATTTATGATTAAAGACAGGAAAAAATTGTTGTTATAAAGTTGAGGTCCCCAGAACTCTTATTTTTGTAATGAAATGATAATAAGTGTGTTTATAGAAATAAAGGAAATATCTTAAGTTGATTTCTTAGGATAAAGTTGCTTGTGTATTTCTATATTATTAAATTGTGTTTTTTCTCTTTTAAAATAATTCATGATACTTAACACCTTAGTCTGGAGGCATCATTTGCCCTGGTTATAAATAATGACATTGTATTTTAGAATAAATTCTAAGTTATCTATATATATGTATATATATATATATATATAAATGTTATGTTGGTATTGGCAAATATTAAAATCTCGAAAAGTTCTGCACCAATTGAGCTCAGAGATCAATTTTCGTTATATTTTTATTTTCAATAGCATACCGGCGACCACGAGTAAACAGCTTATTTCTGTCTTCGTTGGCTATTCCCAAAAAACTAAGTAGATAAAATATATTAAATCATAATTCGAAGCACAGCACACATGTATACGGAAAAATATAACTAAAATGTGTTTAGATTGTTTCCAAAAAGCCCAGAACTTTGGAAAATCTAACCCACGGTCGGAAAACTGTTGCATGAATCATGAAATATCTGTTCATCCATTACTAGGGACGGCAGTAGCCTTAAAGTGTGACTAAAGGTTTTTGTTAGATCAGCTTCTAAGTTTTTATAGTTTATACAAAAATTATAGGGCAAGGGTGGTAGAAGGGATATAATTCTTATTTTTATTTCTTACCTTCTCATCCATGCAAAGCAGTATGCTACAGCGAAATGTGGCGGGAAATTACTAGTAATTTTATAAATAAATATATAACTTAACATCTAATTAGGGTATACAAAGTTCGTCTTTTGCCGCTTCTTTGTTATTTTGCATTGCTTTGGCCGTGGTCCCCTTTCCTGTTGCTGTTTGGATGTTTGTCTATCGGTCGGTGGGTTGGTCGCTCGACCGGCCGACGTTTCCGTTTCCGGCGCCTGTACGCCATGTTGATTTTGCCTCGCTCAATGTTGTTGTGTTTGTTTTGTGCGCTGTGCGAGTGTATGTGTGTGTATATGTGTGTGTGTGTGTTTGTATATGTGTGTGTTTGTTCTCTGGGTTAATGTGCGCACTCGACTGTGCGCAAATTGCTCAAGTGTAGTTGAAGTTGTCCATTCAGTTTTTATGCTCATATTGTGCGATATTTAAAAACCTAAACAAATTTTTCATAATTGCCGCCGGGCCATTAGTTTTATCATCTTCATCATCAACATCAACATCATCATCATTATTATGCTTGTTGGTAGCATTATCTGCTGGGGCATTATTATTGCTCTCACATTGACACCTCCCTTTTGTTTGCCTGTGCCTCGTTTATCTGACGGCCATTTGGTCGCTTATTGCAATGTCTTACATCCTTATCATTATGCCCACTCTCCACATCTATTCTCCATACACCAACCCATACACTCCCCTCGCATCCCATCCCATCCCATCCCATTCTATTATATTCTTGTGACGACACTCGGCGGGCCCGTTGACACAATGACAATGGAAATAGAAGTGGAAACAGAAAATATTTAAAAGTATTTTATGCTGCAATGTCTCGAATTCGAAATACTCTTTTGGGTACAAATAAAAATGGCAGGTGTAAGAAAATGTATAATCAAACTGGCTATTTAAAAGCCACAGTGCACGCTCGATAAGTTTAACAATCAATGGTAATACAACATTTTTCAATAGTGAGCACATATTATTTTAATTTGATATTAATATTAAAAATTTTTGTTTATTGTTTATATGTGAATCCCAAGATTTTAGTGTACTGTAATGTAATTTTTACTGGTTATTGTAAAGATACCTTTCTGGTAAGCCAACCCCAAGCAAAGAGAAGCGGGAAGTCCATTCAAGAAAAGTCCTTTTAGAGGATTTTCTTGTTCGAATTAACAGTCTCATTTGTAACTCGAAGACTGCATTGATGTAGTGACTGTATCTAAGTTTCTAAGCCAACAATTTTCAGTCTAGCTTAAGAGCAATCTTTTTAGAACTTTTGTTTTAGCATACGGTATAAGCATATATTAAATAAATTGTTTTTAAATAAATTAAGTACATATTTTACCAATAAGATTTTTATTTTTTATTTACAAGGCATAATTTTGGAAGATTTATTAAAGGATCTAATTGTTTTGGATTAAAAACTGGAATTAGTGAAAATTAATGAAATAGGTTTTGATTATTTCACTTTATCAAGCTTTTCTTTATTTTATTTTTTTTTTATATATATATTTATTATCACAATCAACATTTCAGTTTTGTTTTAAGTGTTAAGGTGAGGTAAGGCTAACCGTCGTACATTTGTGCGAACACATTTTTTGTATATCAAGTAAATTAGACTTTTGAAGCACAAATATTACACTAAAAATGCAATAAGGTTGGGTTTTGAGCTGAGCTAGAAAAACAATATAAATAAATAAATTAATATATTATTTATTTTTTATTTATTTACGAAGGCAATACCGTGCGGCTTCGAATCAGAAAAATATAATTTAATACGTAGACTTTTGTAAAAAATTTAAAATAGTTCACGAAGTTACATTTGAATCTAATACGACACCAACCTTTAAGGGACACCATATAAAAATTCCATAGTTAAACTGATCAAAGAACTATTGAAATTCTTTATATTATTGTAGTAAGTAAATAATAAGAAATTAACGATTAAATTGGCTAATATTCTACAACATTTAACATTATATAATATTAAACAAACAAAATTTATCAAGCAATCTAAAATGTAAATACAACAATTTAAAAACGTAAATAAATACTAATTAGAATTTATAGCCCTAGTTTTAAGAACCTACTAAAATGAAGGTCCTGACAGCCATTGCTGATGCCCACTGAACATATAGCTTTAAGTAATCGTATACTTTTTGAAATAAATAAATAAGCTATTAAGATACGCGTAGCTTAGATTGTTTATTTTTATTATTATTATTTTTTTTACAATATTTATTTATTATACAATATTTATTTTACAGTTTAGAATTCAGCATCCCTTAAGACTAAATTTCTACATTTTGCTGTTACTCATAAAGCTAATTTGTAATGTAGTGTTATATTTAAACATTTTTTAAACATAACGTGATTTGAGAGTTGTTATGGGTAGTCAGTCCTAGATGAAGGAATTTTATCGGTTAGTTTTAAGTGTGTAGGTGTGGGAAGAATATATAGTGTATTATATTAGTGAGATTATTTATAAAATGCCTTAGATCTCTGAGGTTATTAACAAGCTTGTGACAAATTTGTTATAGCCCAAGTAAGTAGTGTATAAGAAAAAGGTCAGAGAGAAAAAATTTAAAAATTGCCCAGGTTGCGTTTCTATTGATTTGCTGGCAACTTTTTTGTTTTCTCCCCCGGCCCCGATAGCATCCATTCAGAACTTTATCTTAGGCCAGACTGCGAACCTTTTGCCTTTTGCGAGTTGTATCTGTTGCAAACTGCTTGGGTATCACCTTTTGTGTCTATTTATTAACGCTACCTTTCCCTGGCTAACATTTTGTACACCTTTTTTTTGGCTGCTGTTGTTGCTCAAGATGGTTGTCAGGCTCATTTTGTATTTGCAAATCATTATTATTTGCATCTGAGAATTTTTATAGATACTTTTCGCAAAAAGATATATGAGTGGCTTTTGCCTTTTTTTTTTGTGTCGTGTGTCAAATTTTGTACCTTAATTTTTATGTTAGTTATTTTCTTTGGCGGACGACATTCGCATCCCCTTTGAATTTCCACAGCTCACGGCAATTTTATCGAGCGTTGGCAATCTACTTCGTGCGGGGTGGAGTCGGGTGTGGGGGCGATGGGGTTGTGGGGAGTTAAGGGACACGGCCCGGAAATTGTAAATTTTTTGTTTGCTGCTGCTGAAATGCGTTGTGGCTTTATCTGTACAGCTACTTTGGACTGAGAATGGAAACGGGATTGGATGCTATACAAAAAGAGCTGCCTTTCCTTGTGAGTTTCAAGTTACATTGAGTATCCAGGCACAGAAATATCATTCAGTTATTGTATGCTGCATAAAAACCATAAGAAATTCGCAGCGCTGCTATTCAAAGAAAACTGAAATTCTAAAAAGCTTGAATATTACATTCTTAAAGGCTGTGCTGAATGGAGCTTGTGGCTTTGCAAGTTGTTATAAGTACTTCATGCTCAAAATGAAAAGTATGCGAAACTTTGGTAATTTTTGTGTTGCTGATATGGGTACCTTGGTGGTTATATTTGACGTCCGACTTAAGAAATATGGTCAAATTTCATTTAAATTTTCATTTAAGACAACTTACTCAGCCCATACTACTCAGCCCATTAAAGGCATAAGAAATATTAGGTTAAATTAAATACATTTGCGTTAAAATTGCGCTTTATGCAATAGCTTGAGTACAATGTGTGACAGCCAAATTGTAGTGAGTTTTCAATCCAAATTTTTCACTCGATCGTTCCTATAGCTATATGATATAGTTGTTTGATTTGATTAAATTTTGCTTAATTTATTCATTTTTATATACAACTCAATATTTTATCTATTATTCCTATGGCAGCTATATAACATGGTGGTTCGGTTTAAATCAAATTCTGTCAGCTTGTATAAACTTTACGGAAACATCGATTTTGTTAATTTTGTCAGGATATCTACAAGGGTTAAAAAAAGAAATAGCGTTTAATGGAAATAGATAGTCCTCCGTATTAGACTGTACGATATCTGTTTGTGCACTTAACTAACAGTTTCGATGTTTTTGAATAAGAGAGGATTCTAAGGGTAAATTAATTGCTAATTTATCTATATATTGGATTTGGAAAATTCCACCCACAAGCGTTGAAAATCGCGGAAAACGGTTGTATGCAACTTTTTCGTTTACCAACCAAATCTCACTTCACAAGATCTATACGAAAATTCCTTCGACACATTTTTCTCCGATTATCGATAATCTTCCCCATTGAACGGAAAGTTGGGGCGTCAAAGTTGTATGGGCGAAAGTCTAATTTAATTTGTATTTATGATTAAATTGTTAAAAAAGTTGACAATTTAAATAACTTTCTTATAGAAAAACTGATAAAAAAATTGTATTTTTCCTTTCTAGTTTCAGATACGTTAGAAACGTTATCCCAAAAGATTTGTATAATTTTGTAACATTTATTTAAATTAACTTAAATAAGGCATATTTTGTGTTATTTTCATCATTAAAAAATTTATTTTTATATTTTAGGATATGTATAAAAGTTGTTTAGGATAATTTATAGTATATAATTTTAAGTTAAGATTACTGAATTATTTGTGAAGCATTTTTCAGAAAAGTTACTAAAAAGAGCAGTACTTATAACATATGAAATTTAAAATATAAAAAATTAAATTATTAAATTAGTAAAATAAAAGTATTGCCTCTACACATTAATTACACAATTAAAATTCAGATATAAAGTAAGTCGCATTCAAAGCAGGACAATTGGAGGACTTTTAATGACTGTATCGATTAGTATTTCATAATTCTCTATGACTTCTATACAAGGCCTGTGGTAAATAATTTATTAGACGCTTCAGAGGCGAACGTACGTTCGTTATAAATTGTACATTACTTTGGAACTTGATTGCTTGTAGGGATGTTCTTAACAAGTTGACAACCGAACAGTTACTTAAAAACTGTTCATCATAATGTGGCTGGACGGGGAGTTCACTTGGGAATGGGGACATCTGGGTGGGTGGGCGTGTCTGCGCCTTACAACTCGATAATTGAGGCTTCAATTTGACTTTAACGAAAACTTGTTCAACTTTTTAACTAGCTCTCTCCCCATATCCCCTTGAAAAAAGTTTTCAACCTACTCAACTGATGGCATTTTTTTACATTTTTCTGGTTTTCTTGTTGCCTCTTTCAGCTGCTGCCGGCGCGGCGCCATAGAAAAGAAATCGAAATGTGCTTCCACTAGGAGGAGCTCTAGCTGGAGCAGTAAGAGAGAGAGTGGGAAGTGAAGCGTAAACTGGCAAGCAAACGGGCCAAAACTGCAGCTGCAGCGGCTGCGACGGCGACTGGCGAAATCTGCAAACCAAATCCAACTTAAGTCACATCAAATTAAAATCAACAAGCGGCGAACTAAAAATAGAAGAAGAAGAAAGCCAACTCCAGCTTGGCCAACAAAAATTACAAAGAAGAAAAAAGCGAAAGAAGTATAGATATTTCACAGAGCAAGAGAGAGAGAGAGAGAGAACGAAAATGAAGTGCAATAAAAGTCAAATGGCCACGTTAACAATGTGGAAAATTTTTATGGCTCTGCTGCTGCTCACTGCGCCTGTGGCTCTCCTAATGCCGGTCACATTAGCGCACCAGCACTCCATGGCCGGCGCAGGAGGCGGCGGCGGCGTCGCAGGACACAACGGTGCACTGTCCGGTGGCATGGGCATGGGCATGTCCATGGGCATGGGCATGGGCATGGGCGCTGCAGGATCTGGACTCGGTAAAGAAGCACACGGTAAGTTTGCGCTCTGCTTTTTGTTTCCTGATTATTTTAAATGGGCGTCCAAGCTGCGCTTGGCTCCAAGGCTCTAGCCAAGGCCCTCCAATAAATAAATTTAAATATTTAACTAACTCGCTTTTCAGAGTTGCCAAAAACTTTAACACCTCGTTGCCAGTTTCAAAAATGGGCCAAGTGGCAACTGGTTTCAACTTGCAACATGCCGAGTCCTGTGTGTCCTGGCTTGGCACGTGCTCGGGCATTTATGATTTCATTTCGCTTTGTTTTTGGGCGCCACTGCAGTTTGACGTGGCAACTCGCAGCTTTTGCCCCCCACACCACAACACACCCCGCAGCGTCTCGCTCACCTAAACTCTCCATTGGCACAAAGCAAATGCTTATGGAATTTTTAAAAATATTATAGTACCGGGAATCGAGTCACGTGACTTTGTAGATGTGAAATTCAGCAACTATACTTTCTTGTGAAAATTAAATGGATTTGCTTAAAGGATATGTATTCATGTTAACGTTAATTGAAACAGGCTAGCATTTTGAAATTGAACAAGAAAGAACGGCTATCTTCCTACCAGCAATGTTTTTTATACAAAAATTCAATTTTTGTCCGATTGTTCCTATGGCAGCTATATAATACAGAGATCCAAGATTAACCAAACTTGGTCAGATTGTATAAACTTTTTAGAAACTCGGTTTTGGTGAGTTTGGCAAGGATATATTCCTAAACAAGCAAGTTTTTCATACAAAAACCTGTTTTTGGACCAATCATTCCTGTGGCAGCTATGTGTTATAGTAGTCTGATCCTGCCGGTTCCGACATATGTACTGCCTACAGCAGAAAGACGGGTCTGTGCGAAGTTTCCTTACAATAGCTTTAAGACTGGTAGAATAGATTGTAAAGAAACACACGGACAGACGGACATTGCTTTATCGACTCGGCTATTCATGCTGATTCAGAATATAAACACTTGTTGGGGCGGAAACGTCCATCACACAAAATAATAATGCCCTCTGCTAGTTTATAAAAACAGCATGCTGAAGCTATGTATATATCCTTGCAGCAATGTTTTTCATAAATAAGTTAAATTTTCCACTGGTTATTCCTATCGAAGCTATATTATAAAATCCTCAAATCATCAAATTAATGAATGTTTTATAAGGTATAAACAAAATTTCGCGAATGAAATATCTGTATAACAAAAAGTTTCTTATACATAATTTATCATCCGATCGGAAACTTTAAGCCAAATGCAGCAATTATTCAAGTCTTTCGTTCTACTTTGTGAACTTTGAAATATTCAATAAATTGTCGGAATTTTTACTGTGTATAAATTATTATTTTAAGGCATAACTTATGTGCTGCGTTTTACGCTTGAATAAATACAAAAATGCACAGCGCAATTTTTTTTTAATATTAGAGAGATTTAATAATATAATAATACGATTATAATAAAATCCAATATGAGATGTTACGCAAATCTACTATTCTAAAGAGAATTCATTGTTAGACAGAAAATAAAAGTAGCTGGATCTCTCAGACCGTTAAGGAAATAAGTCTTAAAACTAAAATCACATATGGAAATGGCAAAATTTAGTTATTTATATAAATATGGCCAAATAAAGAGTACATCAAATGAAATTTAGAAAGAATTCTGTTAACATTTCTTTTTTGCGTCTAGTTTGGTCTGAGATTGCCCGTAAAATAGCTTTCAAAATGTCACGCAAATTGTTTCGCTGACAAACTCAAGAACTCTAAGGGTATCAAGGGGGAAGTTGATTGAAAAGTTGTTGCCCAGCTGACAGATGCAGTGCTCTGCTTGGTTCTGGCTAGCTAGTTAGTTATAGGTAGTTATGGGTAGTTTTGGGTGGTTCTATGGGGGGTTCTGGCCCGTTGGCCCTTAAGCTCTGCAGCTCTCCCTCAGGTAACTTTTGGCAAAACACTTTTCACATGTTTTGGGGTGCTGCAAGCTATTTGACAAAAGTGCCAGGCCAAAAGCTTGGCTATTTATTATGCCTGGCACTTTGGGCCATACACACACACGTACATACACACACACACACTCACAAGACACACACACTTACACACATATGCAAGTGGGCAACTGCGTAAATCATTTCCACTTTATGCGCTCTGTAAGCCAGACAATGTCAACAAACTGCAAAGACAGAAGGCAGTGAACAGCAGGCAGCGGGGGCATGAGGTAGGGGTGGCAGAAACAGCGAGAGACAAGCATTATAACGCATTAAAAAGTAGCTGGAGAGTTACAGGCCAGCGCAGAAAGTGTGCGGGGCAGTAAACGACAATCTCTTGCCAGCCAAAAACTTTGGCCGTTTAGAAAAGTGTCAAGCATTTTATCACACGAAGCAAAATCCACAACAACAGCAACAAAAACAAGCGAGAGATGAAGCAGAGCCGAGCCATAATAAATCTTTAAGAGGCAGCGAGTGAAGGAGAGCGAGTGGTAGCAAAAAGGACGAGTAAGAGAGCGAGCGAGTGCTCTAATGCGTTGCAGCTAAGCAGGCGCCTAAAAGTATGCAGCGAACGGTAAACAGCGACTAACTGACTGTGTGACTGACTGACTGAGTGACTGACTGACAGTTGGCCATTTGGTAAGTTTGTTCGCACAACCGAAAAACTTGTCAACATGTTGAGTGCAGCAGTTGCCGCCTCCGGGAGACGACACCGCAGTTACCCGCACAAACTTTGTGGCAACAGAAATTAAAAAAAAAAACCAGAACAACTAAAAAGCATAAAAAAAGAAGCAAACTGTCACTAAAAATGCGCGCGTGTTTGTCATTTGCGGGTTGGTTTCCTCAGATTTTTTTGTGGTCAGTATTTTGTTTGTACAGGTGCATGCAGGGCAAGAGACTAACCCTTGTGCCAGCCCGCATAGTGAGTAGATTTGTGGGATTTTCAGCTGAAACAACTACAAGTTGGGAGCTGCTAATTGCATTTTGGCATGGGCTGAAACATCAACAAACAAATAACAAGACAAACAAATTTTTGACATTTCCTGAATAGTCTTATAGCTAATGCCCAAAACATATCAATTGCCACAGCGCTCAGATGTTAGATGTATTTTAGACAACTAAGGGTTAAAACTATGTTTTTGTAGCATTTTCTCAGCCGTCAATCTGTGCCTAAACTAAGCCTTTCAAAGTAGGCCAGGAGATAAGTTTACCTCAGGAATTTGACGAATTTTCATTGAATTTTTAATTACCACTGTACTGAATTGACAAGCGGTTGGCAGCTGATTTCGTTGCCCACCTGCGGCTTTAATTAATTAAGAGTGAAGTGAAAAAGGTTTTCTAGACATGCTTTGCCTGTTTTTAGTGACAACAGCTGCGGCAGGAAACATCTGCAGGATATTAAAGGCGCTTTGGGGATGAGTTGTAATTCGATAGAGCTGTATATTTAAGACTAGCTTCACCTTTTCTGCGGTCTATTTATCCCTGTCTGAGCCTCAATTTATCTGATTTAATACCTTTTATTTAGTTTCAGTGGTTAGGCAAGTAAAAGGCATATTTTGACGAGTATTTGACAATTGAGCATGCCCACAATAGAACTATACTTTTCAGCCTACAGGCGTTTTAATACCCTTAATTTAGTTTAACTACAAATTTCAGCAATTAGCATGAAATAATAATACTAGCAGCAATAATTTGAATTCAATTTCAGCTTCCGTACACTTTTCCTTATATCTCTTACTAAATATAAAGGAATAGCAAGCAGAAATATATAAGAAATATCTAAAGGAAAATAAAAAAATAGAAATTGTTTAATATTATATCGTTTGCTTATATTCCCTGCCAAGGTATGAATAGGAAATTAGGGGAAAATCAGTGAAAAATACTTGCTAAGGAGTATCTCACTGTTAAGCGCACCTCAACTGGAACATTTTTACTTATTATGGCTGAAGCGAGTTAGCGAGACAAAAAGCAAATTACGTCGCTTATCTGCACAATTTACGTGCCCGGGCACAAAGGACACTGCCGGCAGGTCCTTCGTCTGCTGCGTTGCTGCATTTTTGCGCCTTTGTGCGCAGAATTTGTGAATTTGGCCGCGCAAATTTCGCCAACATCAAATGCAGCGCGTGCTTCAAATTCAAAGGATCTGGCAAAAGCTTTAAAACAAAAGCCGAAAAATGCCAAAACGCCTTGAAGTTGACTACAAGGATGTGAGTTCGGATTACAAAGGCACATTACAACCGTTAGAAAAGCGCAGCTTCGTTGGCCAAATCCATACAAAATGAAAGTTTTTTGCACCAATGGGTTCCTACCAGGTCCTGGGCATAGAAATTGCGACTTATTGTGTGTGTGTGTGTGTGTGTGTGTGTGTGTGTGTGTGTGTGTGTGTAGTGTGTGTAGACGCCTAAAAACATGCTACAAAATTCTAAAGAGCTGAATGAAACGAGTTGCTGGCTGCTGGCTCCTGGTACTGGCAGCTGCTCGAACGACATGCAGGGACATGATGCGGGGCGGAGAGTGTTGCAGGGGCCAGCCAGGGTAGCAAGGACCAAAAACTTGGCTCGCATTTTTGTGACTTTCATGTACCATAAATAATTTTATGTTATTATTATACAATACATGCGAGAGTACGGGCGGAGCGGGTTTAATTTGTGACAGCAACAAGCAAATGGTAAATTTTACTTTTATTGCGATTACGTTGACATTCTGTGTGTGTGTTTTTACTTGAAAGGGGGGGTTAGTCAAAATAATGCTATGAAAATGCTGAAAGACAATAAACTGAGTCAAAGCTACAGCTATGAATTAAATATAATAACGCACAGCAAGCAACAATAAAGGCAAATAATGTAATAACGTACAATAAGATGATGTACTACATTTACTTTTATCCACTCAAGGAGCAAGAATACTTCTAAATCCCAAAACGGAAAGACGCACGTAGGCAGTTGTAATTCTTTATTGTTCCTGATGAAGGATATAAGTATACTAGAGAACGCCTTGCGGTCGAACTACTCGATTAAATTCTAGTATATTCTTAGTTTTGCTACTCTAAGCTGCGCTCCTACCTCCTACCTCTTACCTGATTTTAACCTGTCTTAGAGACAATAAAATGCGGAAATCTTACGTTCTGCACTACTCCTCGATACAATCATTCCAAAAATACAAAAATCAAGCAAATATGTTGTGTTCAAAGCTTTTAAATGACACTGAATTGCTTTGCCTAAGATTGTTTATGTATAGATTATATTTATATATACTACTATTAGGTATACCCTTTGCTGTGGCACATGGCCATGGATGAGAAATAACGAAATAAACAAGAAAAAACCTTACCAATCTTTTCGTTTTTATATCCTGTAGTATGGAACACTCATTTCACTTTAAGCATATTTAACAGCCGAGGGGACGGGTGGCAGTAGATTTTTCAAGTTGCATACAACAGTTTTCCGCCAGTGTGGATAGTTTTTAGAAGGTCCCGAGAATGCCTACTGCTGCTGGTACACAGCACGTACACATAAAGATACTGTATATTGTGTCAAAATTTGAGCTTAATCGGTACAGAACTCTTCAAGTTTTTGATGATTGCGGATGGCAAAAAAACATTTATTTATATATAGATGGCATTTAACTGATTAGAGTTTTTGCCAGGATTAAAGTTGCCAGGAATATTAATTGATTCATTATAATTCAATCTTGGTTGGTCAATTAGTACTTAATAACAAAAGTCTATAAAAGGGGTATAATCACGACTACTAGAACTTTACATGGGCTCTTAAAATGAAGCTATTCATATACATGGTGCTAAGAAGCAATTAATGAATGGTCTTTCAATAGAACTACTTTCTAACTTCCAAAATAATAATAATACTTATTTGAACTAAATAAGCTAGAACATAATTAGATTGTTTGTTAGCTTCGTTAACACTTTATTTGTTTACCAAGCGATGCCTGCCGTGAAATTGGAAAAACAATCAATATTTATACAACTATTAGCTACCCAACTCAATCTATAAATAAAAGAGATGTCAGAACTCAGTACAAGTACAATTTAATTGGCGTATTTATAGGAGGGAATTTAAAGATAGGCCACAACCAATCGATGTGGTTTTAAGTACAATATTTGGCGTGGTTTTTGTGTACATACTTGTATACTATATTCGCTGCCTTAGCTTAAATAAAACCTCGATATCAATTGGGTAACAGGAAATGTTGCGGGTCAGACGTTCAACCCTTTTGTTAATGATGATGATTATTCGTGCTCGTGCTGTGTGTTTTTTCTATTTTAATTAATATTTATGGCAGGCCAACGGCATACTTAGGACAAACAAGTGGCCCTGGGAATGGGCATGCTATATGTAACTATAAGTTTAGCCAGCGAGTCGATGGACTTGGCTGTGGGCAGCGATTCGAGGACCGGCCATGTCCGGTTCCTGTATCGTGCGGGCGAGTGATTATGTAATAATTAACTGTACATTAACTATTTGTAACCATGAAATTCCACACACACAGCAACTCACGTGGCCAACACAAAAAAAAAAATAAGCAAAAAACATACAATAAAATATTTGTGTTTAGTTTTGCGACACGATAGCGCAAGCAAACAAAAGTTAATAAAACGTAAACAATGTCTAAATACTCTCACCGAATTGTGTACCAGCTTGGATTCATTTATATTTGCTATACCAATGTACAAACATCACCTTTAAAATGTTCTCATTAAAGTCAATTAGTTTGTTGTCTAATTACCAGCTGTTCCCTACCACGTTATGGCGCATAATGGTTGCGCGGATGAGAAAGTTAGAAATAATCCACAATAACTTACCACTTTTTTCCACCCATAGCATATGGAAACCTAGAAACGGATCTAAAAAAAACCTTTTATTTCACATTTGACCATTAACCTATTTAACGTCCGAGAGGGAGTAGATTTTTCAAGTTGCATACAACATTTTCCGATCGTAGAGGTAGACTTTCTACTGTTCCGTGCTCGGGTCCATTGGTCCCAAATCAGTCACCTATCAGATCTATTTTGCCTGCTTCAGAGTCTTGATCAACTCAATCAGCATTGTTGGGCTGAGAGCTCCTATTGGAAGGACGTATTCACTGTTTTGACAATATGGTTTGCTTCTTGTAGCCAGTGCATTCTGGTAGTAGAGCCTGCCTTAGTGAATTCTTTGCCATTAATTTTATGGCCTGTCTAAGACCTGGTTTCCTTAGTTTAACTGCCTCATTTTATTTTTTTACTCTAACCATAAATTGTTATCATATTGTGTGTCTTACTATGCCAGAAAATGCTTCCGTTGCTATTTTGAGCTTCTCTGCTTCCATTTTAACTAGCTCGTTGCTTGCTTTGATTTCCTTAATATACCTGTGTTCCAGGATCCTAACGTTTCTGCTAATTTCTAATTTGCTTCACATTTCTGTAAATTTTTGTTGTTAAATGTACAACAATACTAATTAATAGTCAGCTGAAGCTCCTGGCAGCTGATACACACTTATCATATAGTTTTAAGTATATGATTAGTTTTTAAATAAATAAATTTAAATTGAAAATAATATTTGAGTTTTTGTATTATTTATGTCTATTATTTTAGTGCAAGCTCCATGTCCAAGTCATTATGCTCCACAGAAAGCGCAATTTGATGGTTCTAAGCACATATTTATGTTTAATTTCTAACACAATTTTTACGTTTAATTTAACACCCAGCTAAAAAAAAAAATAGACGAAAATTGCCAACCAGGCAGCTGGTAGCAGTCCTTGCGAACATTACGTATACGAAACGGCAATTGGAATGCGTTTGCGTCTGTGCGCTTGTGTCTGTGCGCTTGTGTATATGTGTATGTGTGTGTGTGTGCGTGGCAACTATAACCATAAATCTTATTTATGTGTTTTTGTGCGATTTTTATGAGTTGATATTTGATGGGGGGAAATTTTCGGGTAGCCGAAATAGTTTAAATAAATGAAAGCAAAAATTCGTTGGCCGACAAAAATAATGCTATAAAATTCAAATTTAAGCGGAAACGGAAATGGCAAATGCGCTGGTCACGCTTCACACTCACACCACGTGCTCCTCTGAGAGCTCTCTAATCTAATTTAAGCTGCCATTAGTGTTTAACACTCGACCATACCCACAATGTTGCCCAACGAATTCTACAAGTTCCTTTCATGCCGCCAACCTCCTGAACAACTTCATCAATCAAAGGCTACGCAACGCAGTTTGCATGTGTCGGTGGAGCAGCTGGATGAGGGGGCAGCTGGCTGGGGGGACGTGTGCGTGCCATAAAAACGCGCTTGCTGCGCAATTTAAGCTCCGAACTCGAACCAAACACGCGTTGCCTTCATATTCTAAGCCGAGCAAGTGCCTAAAAGTATGCTTTGAATTTCTCGGGGCATGTTGATTTTTGGCATGTGTTGGCCATCCTGGCAGCTAGAGATGAGCAACTGTGACTAGTATTACTATTAACTATCAGTGATTATACACTTCTATGTGTACACACATTAAAAGCAATGTAATTTTGGAAATGCTAGCCGGACACTTAAATGTTTATTAGCTCAAGTTAGACTCGACATTTGCTAAAGTCAGTATTGATATTGTTAATAAAAACATGTCCAGGTATACCTAGTCTATTCTCCCAAGAAGATAGGTGTACTAGTCGAGATCTGCATCTATACGAGGGGAGTTAAGCCAATTTAGAAAAATATTTGTCAGACACTCAATTCTATTAGAGTAGAGCTGCAGATGGATTTCAAATTATATAAGTATTTTCCAAAATTGGTCTGACAAAAGCGGAGTATAGAGTCTAATGTGTAAGATATATTTATTTTCTATATTTCTTTGTATTTAAATTTCCTTATTCCTATCTTTATATTAGACCATCTTGATCAAATTGGTTAAGTATACATAAAAAACACTTAATATCACGCACGTCCTTGGCATAATTTAATTTAAACGTCCCCCAAATATAAATTTTGAATCAGCTACAATTTCTAAATTCGATGATTCGTCATTTCGAGCAAGCACCTGTCCATTTGAAAGATAATCGATAGTAGAGGAGTATGGTTATTATTAAGCTATTTTATATTATTTGGCCAACTTTAGCGATAGCTACATACGAGTACACCATTCTAACATACATATACAAATAAATAGTAACTTTTTAATCACTTCTTAATTAATTCGCATTCCGCGGTCTAAAAAAACCTTGCCACATATTGAAAATATCCTGTCCAATTCGATAGAATAACATATTTAGTCCTAGTTGTAAAGCTAATAATGCCGATATACAGTCACAGTATTAACCATAGTCACAGTGACTATATTGCTCATATCTACTGGCAACATGTAGAAAAGTGGTATGTTAACCCGGGGCAGTTATTTAATGAGTGATGGAGAAGATCTATCATTGTTTCAGTGGATACACTAACTAAATCGTGTAAAGGTTTAGTAAAGTTAACAACTTAATATGGCGATTAATTCTTGAAAAACAATTTTGTTATGTTGTTGACTTGATTAATCATGAGTTTAATTTTGCTTAAATTTGCTGACTGATGTTACAGGATTAGATAATATCAGGATATGTTATAGTCATAATAGTGCCTTCTCATGTCATAGTTACATTAATTTTTAACCGCTGTTATAATTTATCAGTTTTACTATCATTTTTACTAAATATAAATAATTTTATAAAACAAAAAAGACTTCTACTATACTCTAGTCCAAAGATATCCATAAATTTAAGGCTTTCAATATTATATTGCTTGTCTTTAATAAATAAAAAATTAATGACTAAATAAATGATTTTAGACATAATTCAAATTAGCTTGAAACCTGATGGCATAAGTTATTTATGATGAACAATTTTAAAAACACTTGAAGACACTCGCATTAATTGTTGAAGTATTTTCAAAGCTGATTAGCATTTAAGTATAACAATATTCGATTCCTGAAAGTCTGGTGTATAAGCAATTTTCAATTGTTTTAACCTTTGATCAGTAACTCAAGTGCATTACAATGAGATTCGCTGAAAACAGCACGAAATTTGTATTCCTGCTTTAATCTTGGGAATCTGGCAGTTTAGCCACTTCCAACGATTGCCAGCGAATCGCGTATCGTGTTTACAAATATTTCCTGCCTTTGACGTAAGCCGATGCCAGAAGGACACGCCCAAGTTTTGGGGTCGCGATTTTCGGGAACGGTGTTGGGCTGCTGATTTCTTATTGTAATACTTTGAAGTAATTGATTTTTAAACTTGACACCTTGTGCTAAGCGGCTTAGCGCAGGAAACCCACGACCCTTGAGACCCCCATTGAACATTGTTGTTTGGAATTGACGCTTTTGTTATAGCTGAGGGACGAACACCCTCTAGCAGCCCCACACACCGCGTCGCCACCCAATTGCTTGCCGTGTTTTGTGTGTGCTGAGGGCGCGTGTTTTTCCAAACAATACAAAGGGCAGCTCAAAATTTGTAGTTGCAGTAACGTGATATGGCTCATTAGTGGATTTGCAGGTGCCAGAGGAAGTGTGAGGTGTGAGGAGGGATTTGTGATTGGGGATTTGTCGGGGCTTTGTGCGTATTTGATTACAAAATGCTTTATGCAGCAACTGAGGCCAGACATTTTAAATGGCATTTTATGCTGCGCTGCAATTAGATTTAACGGCATCTCACACTGGCAAATATGAACAGCAAAATGCTTTTAATTTATTGCGACACTAATATACATTAATGTTCTGGCTTCAACTTCAAAGGAGCCCCAGGTCAAGGCGGGGCATGGGGTTGCGCCCAAAGAAACCAGCCAGACAATTAAAAGTCCATGGCCCAGAGAAATGTTAATGACGTTTCCCACTAGCCAACTCAGCGCCAGTCGAGCAGCCACTTGGACATATCCTAGAAGCCGGAACGGCTGGGGCAGCTGTGGCAGCGGTGGCAGTAGAGCGGGGTAGAGGGGCAGAGCCCGTACCCGAAGTGCCAAGGAGTTGGTGCTCTCAAGTCGCGGCGGTCTGCACAAATTTGAAACTACCGTAATTTGCATATTTTAAGTTGACTTTTATTGCATTAAAAATGGCAGTGGCTTTGCCATTTTGGCCGCAGCTGTAAAACTGCCGTTGCCAACCGAAAAGGCTAAGGCAATGGCAAATGGCAAGTGCCCCGCACTGTGGTTGCAAAATCGACAAACTAATGCACAGTATTCAAATCACAATTTCGCTGGGATTAAGCATGGCACGGTAGAAGTCACATGAAATGCTCCTGAATCCCTTTAATATCCTATCTTAAACTATAGGGGCATCATCAGCATAATAGTAAAACTGGCTAATTTCAGAAACTATTACCATATTTTGATATTACTGTTATTCAGCAATTTGAACAGAATAATTCAGTTAATTATTACCATGTTTTGATATTATTGTGAATTAAATTTGTCTCTGTTTTTACATTCAGATAGGTGAATTATAATTTATTTTGTGCATATTACGTTTGTTTTTGTTTTGCTGTATATATTCTCTATAGATCTGGATAATTTAGTCTGTTGTCAATTGTGTAATTTTGTTTCTAATTTAGCAAATATGAAAGCAATATTAAAACAAGTCCGGCTTTTCCGAAATATGGGAAATTCTTCAATTCTTTTCTCTTATCTAAAACACTTGTAGAAGATTCTGCCCATTTCTAGGCATATCCTTATGTATTTGAAATTCAAATCATATGGGACAGACCTATTTAATTATTTATTTACGAAGGCAAAACAATGCAGCCTCGAATCAATAAATATAATTTAATACATAGATTTATGGGAAATTTTTGAATGCCTACATAAAATAAGCTATGCTGTAATTCCCAGCTGATAATTGCGTATAGCTAGATTGTAAAGAGTAAAAAACTTACAGAATTTAAGGTCAATTTAAAGCATAAAATGTAAAGAAAAAGAATAGGAATGAAATCTCTAACCCGATGGGGAAAGGCATAGTAGCCGCTCCGGCAAGCTATGATATATACAAAATATAAACAAATTCCAATAAGGATTCGAAAGGTAAATTACTATATTTAATAAGAATTCTTGTCTGGCTCATAAAGCGTCAACTAATACATCGTCAAAAGAGCTTGCTTTGAATGAATTACTTCACTGCAAGACAAATTTATTCTAGAATAACTTGGTACTTATTCTATTCTAATTTTGAACCACTGTGCATTAGTTATGGCGGCTACAGTGTCGTCTGGCTGTCAGCTGGGTTGGCTGTTTGCCTTGGTCGCATGTAAAACTAGTAGAAGACAGATTACAAAAATACAATTAAAATGTTTTAGTGAAAATTAACTGCAGTTTAAATAAAATGCTACGTTGGCCGGAAAAACAGAGTGAACCCAAAAAGCGGTCTGCTGCCGCCATGCCATGCCCCCTACCTCTCTGGAAAGCCCATGACGGCAATGTTGCTTGTTTTTCTTAGTGGCTTTAGTGGTTTAGGGTTTTACGTTAAGTATACGCATGGTGTGCACAGTCAAGTTGAGGCGTGCTAAAGCAATAGTCGTAGTCGAGTAGTTTTACCTGTTAGCTGCAGTTGAAGCTGTTTGCTCAAGGTGTGGCTTGACGTGGATTTTGCAATTTGTTGGACTTCTTCTTGGACGCTGTCGCCAACGTTCTGGACGACGTCGTCATCATCATTACCATTATCATTATCATTATCAACAGCAGCTGCTTGTCTACGTTGTGGCTGTTGTTGTTTATGTTGCTATTGTTGGCTGCGGCTGGCCTAGAAACTTAATTGAAAAAGAAGCACACAAGCGCCTGTGAAAAAGGTTTAATTTAAATAAACTACGAGCACAGGCTATATTACCAGCTAAATGGGTTGCTTCTAGCAGATTGGCCACGGCTCTGAGTATCTGGTCAGGTGTTGTCAGGCTTAGACGTTTGGATCTTCAAGTGTTGTACTGCCTTGGTCGTTTGTCTTTGCCATTAGCCGACTCATGTCGCCTTAAGGGTCTTCTGCTAGGTTGAATCAACTATGTTTCCTCCTTTCCCAGCTCAGTGTCTACTGAGAGTCTTTGTGAGCCGCCTCATGACATTGAGCTTATAAAAGATACGAATGCAGATAAAGAAATGTAATATATTTCAATATTCCTACAGTCAGATGTTTTGAATCTCTAAAGAAAACCTGCAAAATAGTAGGCAGTATTAATTCTATGGAAGCTGCATTAATTAAGAAGGTATAGAATTCTAGACTCGTGCGTAAAATTTCCAGAAAATTGGATTTATTTCACAAATTGCTACAGAACCTGAAAATTTTTCAAAGTGCGACCTACGTTGAGAGTCGACACACAAAGCCAGCGTGTTTTCCACGAATCAAAGGCTCTCTGGTAAGCGGATTCCGGAAAGTCCTAGAGGATACACGTGCAAGCTTCTTTGAATCGCATGTATTTCGCATACTCTGTACTTATTATTATATTAATTTCTTATTATTACTTATTTGATTACTTTAATTGAAAGTTATTATTTATGATTTCTAAGAACTAGTTTTAGGTTACTCGAGGTTTTTTTTTAACCTTTTATTTTTAAAATAAGAACGCCGACTTAAATAAAGAAATATGTAAGTTGATATCCAGATCAGTGTGGTAATTATAATAATAATAATTTTTGTTTTTTTTTTTAGATATGAACAACTTAAACTATATTTACAAGAACTACTTAAGTAAAGAAAGAAATTTAAGGCACCAGGCTGCGTCAATAGCTATTAAATGCATTCTGAAAGTTATTGAACATATAAATACTATTTATTGAATGTATTGAGGACAGGGTTTGAAATGTTTCGATATCAAGTAGATACATTTTGATATCGACTCTGGTTGAATATTCTCATGAAAAAATCGATTTATATCTAAAAATTCATGTACCTTCGACATCCGCATCGTGGACTACATCTTCTGCTCCTATTCAGTTTCCAATAAAAGCCTACTAAACAACCTTGAAAGAGCCTTCCTTACCACCATTAGGAACGGATGAACTTCTTTCTAGCAGTGGAAAGGCCACATTACTGTATTGCAACCGCCAAATAGCTTTAAATTTAACCAAAGGTCACAAGTCTCCCTCTTTTTTTTTGCTAATCTTATCGACGGAATCCATTAGACGTACCCTGGGCCTATAGTGCACACAAATTGGGTTAAACTTGTTGCCCATTTATACATAAATTCAGAGATATTTTTACTCTTGCTCAATTACGCACGGAACTCTTGAAAATGCTGACCTCTTTGATCTACTGTGGCTGCCCACACACATTAAATTATACAAATGCCAGTGCCTTTGGCTACCCACGGTTTGGGCAGCGTGTAGCGGGCGACGGGCACGCAACACGACACGCCCACTATAAATAGCCCATAAACTTGGTAACCCCACAAAATTGTTGCCTACTTTTCTGGGCAGCAGTAAAAAATACGAGCGGTGAAACTTTAAACTCAAAGGAAAACGCAAAGGCAAAGGCAAACGCAAAAACCAGCAACAACAAATTTTTGTATATAAATTTTTAATAAAGTTTTGCTCTAGAAACTGTTATTTTTAGACAGACATCGAAGCCGGCTTCGCAGCAGCAGCAGCAGCAGCAGCCGCAGCCACAGCAGCTAACAGATAAAATATGACATTTATAGCGCCTGAATACGTAAAAGTTGAACGCACCCGTTGAGAAGCTGAGAAGCCGCAGGAGCAGCGGCACTTTGAATTTTATGTGGCTTATGTAAGGACTGCACAAGGGTAGCAAATCACAGAGGGGGTCTCAGCTTAGCTCAGCGGGGGGGATAACGCAACTGGCGGCGACTTTGATTGCGGTTAGTGTACTCATATTGGGGGCCACAAGAAATTGGCAACTGAAGTGGGGGGTTGCGATTAATGCAAGATTCCCGCGCTTTGGGTTACGTGAAACAATATTGAAATGAAAGTGTATGGAAAATATACTGACTGATTCGGTATGGGTTGCTACCACTTTCCCATGTGTGGTAGTGTGTAAATTTGTTTTTAAACTACTTTGAAAGCGCTTCTTGGCAAAGGTGTCGGTTTGAACATACTTTGACTTTACTTTTTAACATAATTAAAATTAAGGCAGGCATAACTTGGTTTAAACACAACCTATAAGCCACATTTCAGCAGTATAACTTATAACAAAGATATCATAGTTATGGCTGATAATAGCAGATTTTAATGAGTCTTGGAGCTGGTTCATAGACTGAATATAAAGCATTTTTACTGATATTACAGAGTAGTACGATAAATAAACTTTTGAACAACATTTAATTAGGAAAGTGATCATTGTTCCCTCATAGGCGGCGCAAACTAAAGTCCTCCACTCATTATACAACCCTTTGACCCAACTTGAGAGAGTTGAGCGAGTTTCGGCAACTACTTGTATCGTATGTGGCGCAGCATGAGAGAGTTTCTCGCTCTTATTGTTATTTCTGGCTGCTGTTACTTCTGTTCGCCTGGTATCAGATGCTGTTTGCTGTATGTAAAACATTTCATGACCTCTTGCTGTCAAATAGATGTGCGTTTTAAATGTAAATGTTAAGTTAGGTTAAAATCGAACCACATGGCTCCCATAGCAGCAATCAAACGAAAAATAAGCTTTGTATAACGATTAATTCTTGCTGGGTATATATCTTCGGCACTCCAAAGTTGGCCGTTCATTCTGGTTTTAATTATTGTTTATTTTCGATTAATTTGCTGTAATTAATGTCTTTAAATAGTTCAGTCAATTTCAATATTTAGTTAATCAGTTTCTTATCAATTTGTCACTTGCCGAAGCAATTTTTCAACTTGAGCTACGAAGTTGATTCAAGTGGTTGCAGCGCATGTGACATAATATCCAACCCGACAGGCGACCAGTTGATGCAACTGGTTGTGGTAAAATTGTATCATGTGTGGACAGCGTAAGACGCGTCCAACCATCAGATCTCCCCACATAACGATGAAAATAGTTATTTGAGGTCCTCTATAAGAATATAAATTAGAGTTGCCATAATCTCAAAAACATCTCCTGCCTACACGATAGATAGTACATAAGTTTAATTATGTAAGAATTATACAAAAATTATAAAGTTTAGGTTTGGTGGAACCGATTCTTTTGCAACATAATTATATACATACATACATAATTAAGTAATTTCACACCAATTGAGCTCTCTACTCCTAGAAATTTCCCAGTTTGTCGGAAATTAAGCCGAAACTATGCCATAGAATCTCTCGTGTACATATCTATGAATAAATTGATGATACTTTATATGAATTTCAAGGACTACGCCTTAATCATGCCACCACGAATAACAGGAGTAACATTTACCGAGTTATATTAAATTTCTACCGCCTTGCCTTCATAAAGCACTTGGCAAATGTAAATTACACATGAGAAAACACACAAAAGTTGGAATAATATTTGAAGCTAACAGCCGCGCACACATACATGCACAAACACACACATATAAGCACACAAAGGACATTTATGGCAACACCTTCTAATCAAGCAAAGAGCTTAAAATAAAGTAAAGCAAAGAATGAAATGAAAGATATTATGAAATTTCAAACACACCCTCAAAGAGCGTACACAAAGAATATACATGTATATATGTATATATATACATATGTGTGTGAGTGAGTGTGTGTGTAAACACACACATGTCAGCTAGGCAGCCAGGCAGGAAGACAGCCCTTTTTTGGTGGGACACAGGACTAAAGAAAAAATATTACACACATAACTGTCAACTGGCTGGGTGTCTACAATATATATGTTGTATGTATGTTCCCCCACCTTATACGGACCCTGTACTGCCCCCGCTTAGATCCCGCCATCACTTTGTGCGTGTTTGTTAATGAAATGTTTGCCTTTCGCATTTAGTTACGCTACGTTAGACACTTTTGCTTATTAGTCTAAAGCGCAACTTAAACGTTGAAAGAAGGCAGCGCGGACGATGGTATAAAGAGCATTGCCTAGACAAGGCAAGGACAGCAACAAAGACAACGGCGACAACGAGGACAACAATGTCCTTGTATTATGTTGGTAGAAAAGCCAAGGAATTGTCTCCGAGCTGCCTCTGGCTCTGGCTGACAGCAGTTCAAGGTTCAAGGTTAGATACGTGGCTGCTAAAATTT
This sequence comes from Hirtodrosophila histrioides, assembly GCA_037075165.1. Taxonomy (NCBI): domain Eukaryota; kingdom Metazoa; phylum Arthropoda; class Insecta; order Diptera; family Drosophilidae; genus Hirtodrosophila; species Hirtodrosophila histrioides. The sequence goes on from JBAMCL010000253.1 coordinate 70,249, forward strand.
AGATTTGAGTTTTTGAATTGGGTCTTGCCATAATATCCATGCATGCAACCGTCTCCCTCCATCACTCTCTTCTCTCTCTCTCTCTGTCTCAGTTGCTGTGTGTGCTTGCTGGCAAGTTTTTCGGGCAATTAAAAAATTAAATTGTGCATATGTCACGTAGGAAATGGTATCCTTAGACAGGGTAAACGGCGTCAGCACGAGTTGCCTGTTTAACTTTAATTGGATTTTGAGGACAGCCCTGGGAGGCGGCTTTATAACAATAATGTTTAATTGAGCAGACAATAGTAATACGTAGCAAGAGCTACAAAAGATTTCATATATCTAATGTAAATGTTTGCAAAATATGTTGCCAGGATTAAGTGTTGGCATTTGATTTTGAAACAAAAAGAGCAGGGATTTTTGGTTTCTAATATTCCCTTGAATACAAGTTGGTTCTGCATAATATCTTAGAAAAATGCTTCAAAAATATTGTTTTTATTATTATTAAAAATTAATTGAACAACATCTTAAGGGTTTTGAATTCTGTTTGGATCATAAAACTATGCTACACATTTTTCTGTGGACTTAATTCGGAAGTGGATTTCGGAACAGGACTATATGTATTTATTTTCGAAAGCAGTATATTCTAATGATATTATCAGGAAACGTATCCTTTTTATATATACTTAACATATTATAAGTGTAGCTGAAATAATTTAGAAATTATGCATTATGTTTGGGTTGTTATATTTCAATTATTCGCTGGTATGCATGTTCTGGTATATGGGATATATTTATTATTATTATTTCCCGCTTTAGTTTTGTCTTTTGTTAACAAGTAACTGGGTGTTTTGAAGGACCTATGCCCAAAAATCTATCAACAATTCATTCCATTTCGATTCATTTAGTAGTATTTTGGTGCCTATTTGCATTTTGAATAAGGTTACTATATTTATCATTCACAAATAAATTAAAATTCTGCATTTCTTTGCCACTCAGCTTACTGCATATCTGTATAATACAGTTTTTATCCAGGGTACAAAAATAAAGCTTAGAGCCGCAGATACACAAAATTTTAATGTTTTGTTTAATAGCTATAACATTTTTTATTAGTATCATAATTACGAATTGTTGATCAATTTCATTCCTGAAGCTTTTTAAAAAAGCCTGAAGTTCATCACAAAATGTCAAGTCTTTAAGCCACTTTAAGATGCCGGCTCAAGTCGTCTGGTGAATGCCAAGTTAATAGCCCGACACCTGCGAACTGCGACTGCGACTGCTAACTGGGCCTCCACAGATTTACTTACTGACATACCAAACATGTTTTAGTGGCGAGCCACAAAACTCAGCCAGCTCATAATCTTAAATCTAGGCGTTATGATGACGACCTGGCCAAGCGTAGAGAGAGAGAGGAGGTAAAGGAAGAAAACTATATGGGCTTGGAGTGGGCGAAGTTGGGCTGCTGGCTTGGCTTGGCCCAAATACACATAATGATATGCAAATGTGTATGAATAAGTGTGTTGAAGTGTAGAAGCGAGCACCAGCCACACATACGAGTCTAAGGAATTTACATATAGCCCATTGCCGAAGTTAAAGGCAACAACATCAAAGCATGGACCTTTCCAGCTGCGTCAGCTAGTTAAGAGCCAAATGGTCTGAAGTAGAATGGAGTTGAGTAAAGCAAAGTGAAGTAAAGTTAAGGGAAGGGAAGGGGAGAGAAGCTGCTGGTGCTTCCTTTGGGGAGGTCATGTTCAACTACCCGCGTTAATGAAATGTGCAAATGTACCAATTGACCGAGCAACATTTCGCATACCAAACCAATGAAGGGCCGCCCCACCAAGCTACTCGACAGGGCCGCTCATTTAGTCATTTGCATATTAAAAGCTTTTGTCGCACAAAGGTTAAATCCAAAGATAAAGCACAATATATGTATGGTATATACATACTCTTACATATAGTACATACATTCATACATTTCTTTGGTTTTTCTACCACTTGTATTTAGTGTTCCAACTGGTTGTTGTTAACATGCGAATCAAGACGAGGTTAAAGGTGCGGCAGCTCGGTCCGGGCTGGCAGGAGAAGAAATGTGTATAAATGTGCGTGTCGATAAAATATTTTACTTTGACGCTATGCAAACACTTTTGTGGCATTTCTTGGCAGTTCTTGCAGACTTACTGTTATTATATGTACATATGTAGGGAGCAGCGGAGGGGCGGAGCCGGTGACACATATTTAAGCTAGCAATTTTGGGAATTTGCCATTTGGCACTTCGAGCATACGAGAATCTGGCTAGAAATATAATAAGCTGGTTAAAAATAGAGCAAAGCACATAATAAAGCCTTAAGAAATATTACAATTTTAATATCAATTTAGAGTGTTCAAATTAAATTCGAAAATGGGGATTAGAACATGCTTTCCAGAACTGTTCCCTATATCACTTTGGAATCAATTCCACGGACAGTAATGTAACCTACATTTTATAACAGAATAAAGCTTACATTTTGTTTCTGTTTTTCACGATCCCTGAATATTACATCACTTTTTAAGCTTCGAACATTACTTTTCATACCACAAACTTAGTCACAAAGCGCATATATTAACCCAATATTATAATTGTTATTCAAATTTTCAAGTTTCTGGGTTAGGTCAGAAAATCTTTACTAAAATCCGAAACTACGAAGACTAGAGAAAATATATTCCAAAAGGAAGGCTCATCCTATATCTGTGAAATTATTTAAATAGTGGAGAAAGCATAGAATTTAACTTCTTAAAAATTCTTTAAATTCTTTCATATATAAATAGGTTCATCTTTCTTCTTATTCCCCACTCTTAAATCTACTTACTAACAAGGGTCTAATGTTGCACCATTTGCTGTTTCACGGAGGACATTTTTACCTATTGAGGATGACATGCTAATTTAAAAAAAAAGCTCAAAAAGATACGTTTATTATCTTTTTTATGCTAATATTTGGTATTATCATAATACTGTGTTCCTGGTTGAACAATTAGATTCAGATAAGTAAAAATGTATAGCTGAAGGCATTGTCAGCCATTGCTAATTCTTATTGGTAACTTATAGATTTGACTGCAAGTTAACATTATATAAATAAACAAACATGTAAATGTTACATCAATATCTGAAATATAAAAACCGGTTCTGAATTCCCATTGCGAATTAATTTCACAGAAAAGAACGTAGCATCATTTTTGGAGTAGGATAAATATAAAATTCTCAGTTAATTTAATTTATAATTGACAGTTAAAGCATGTTTCACAAATTTCTGTGGTAATGATTTGGAATTCGGAACATGCCCAAATTTATTATATATTTATGCAATAAAATAATGTGAAGCTGTGTTTGAATACTCAATAACAGTTTGAATTCTTAGAAGCAATTGCTGGGCAAACAGTAATATTGTATTTACATAAGCCAGCTGGAAAGAGGAAACCCACGGTTAAACAACTCGTAAGAGTGAACATTTTTTTTGTAAAAAGAAATAAAATAGAATAACCATTATATGATTGAATACGTTCGCCTCGTTTTATATTAAAGTTTATAAAAAATGTAATATATTTGTAATACTTTTAAGCTTATTTTTAATTCAAGTTGGCGACAGACTAATAACAAAGCGTTTGCCATTTCATTGCCTATGTGCCACATTTGCCACAATTGTTGTCAGCTGAAGCTATTTCAATGCCACACACATACACAGATCCGTATATATAGACGCAAACATACACATACACACATGTACAGAAGTGTCCACAGAATTTATACGGCTGAGCCGACTTAAAAGGCCACAACAATCGGTGGCAGCTGCTGCCAGCAGAGGATGCTTAGCTCAGCATAACACACGAATTGCTATTGCCAACACATATCGAGTCGTGCATATAAATATGTATATATATATATAAATATAGGTTATATACATATATGTATATACATGTATAAAATGTGCACATACATATGTATCCTGTCATAGCTATAAAGTTCAATAGCAACGCCTCCATTCTTGCCCACAACTGCTCTTTGCTGGCTCTGCTCTACTCTTCTCCACTCCGCTCCTCCATTTTCCCCGCACATCTGCTTTCCTGCCCGCAGCTGCGAGCGTTGATATGATGAGCGATTTTAACACTTGTGCGATGACATTTTTAAAGCAAAATGTTGTAATATTCAACCTACTTTTATACGGCCAACGACAACAGCAATGGCAACCGACGTCAATGTGTAGTTATGACATTTGCCCGCTGCGGCTTATGGCAACTTGGTGGCAACACACACAAAAAAAAAAAAAACAAAACAAAAATGGAACACCGGGGGGAGTTGGACAAAAGCCAAATAATTTTTTATAGCAACTCTGGTATGCGCTTTAAAGATTCTAAGCCTCATTTTCATTTAAACACACTACATTAGGTAGACATTTAATTTTTAACTGTGATAATAGCTTGAATTATTTTTAATTATATACAGGCCTGCTCTGAATTTCGCTTTCAAATTAATTATATAGAAATGTCTGTATAAAAAGCTTGATATAGCGAAATAGTGGTTCGATTTTGACCAAATTTGGTCAGATTGCATTTTTCACCCGATCGTTCCTATAACAGCTATATGATATAGTGACCCGATTTTGATCAAATTTGGTCAGATTGTATAAACTCAATAGAGACTGGGTTTGGCTGAGTTTGGTGAGGATATCTTTATAAACAACAAAGTTTTTTATACAAAACATAGCTTTCTAATTTTGATCGCCCTTCTCTGCGATTCTCAAGAGTTCAAGGGAGTCCACGCCAATTTATCATTTTGGAGGTATACTTTGTGAATAGCAATAGCTTGTTTTGGAGGTCCAGTTTAGTATGTGTGTGTGAGAGAAAGAGAGAGAGTAAGAGTGAGAGAGAGAGAGTGAGAGTGAGAGTGAGAGAGAGAGCGAGAGATAGACTGAGTCAGAGAAAGAGAGTGAGAGAGAGGGAGAGAGAGAGAGACAAACAGAGAGAGAAAGACAGAGACAAACAGAGAGAGAAAGACAGAGACAGAGAGAGAGAGACAAAGAGAGAGAAAAAGAGAGAGAGAAAGAGAGAGACAAAGAGAAAGACTTTCAAGACTAAAACGTAAAGAAAGAACGGCTACCTTGGGAGTGCCGAATCTATATACCCTAGCAGGAATCAATTTAGTTTGGATGAAATATTTGTACTTATAAGCAAAGAGTTTGATATAGCGATATAGTGGTTCGATTTTGACCAAATTTGGTCAGATTGTATAAACTCTCTAGAGACTCTGGGAAAGTTTGGTGACGTTACATTTATAACAAGTAAGAATGCTATAGTCGAGTATACCCGACTAAAAAACTCCCTGTACCCAGGTCGAAACACGGGTGTTATTCAACAAACAAGATTCAGTACTGGAGCGAGGGGGGAAGAAGCAGCACAGCACGACTTAAAATGCCTCGTTGCGCTGTCGCCTTGCTGTCGCTTGTGTGTGTGCGTCGTTGTGTATGTGTGTGCCTATGAGTAAAAGTACGAAGAAACGATCGAAAATTTTCGAACTGGGTGCAGGGAGTTTTGTAGTCGGGTATACTCGACTATAGCATTCTTACTTGTTTTTGTTTATTCTTTGTTATGGCGTTGAGTGTTATAAATATAAAACTGTGATTAGTGCTAATACTACTGAGCATTTAACCCATGATTTCCATAATTCAAGAGTCTTATAGGATTTCAACAATATGCTCTATTCCCATTTTCTGTCTTTTGATAGAGTATTGAAAAGTGTAATAAAATATTGTGGTATATTGTAAATGCTTCTATTTCATTGTTATATGCTCTTGTTTTTGTTGTTGTCGCTGCGTTCGCTGAGCCAAAAGCCACATAACCAACTGGCAATGACATTTGACAGGCACACCCACACAGTTACACACACACACACACATACACACAGTCAGTTACACAGACGTGTGTATTTGTTGTGTACACTTACTCGCATAAATATACAATGTACATTGATAAGCGCGTGTTTACATTTACACTGGGGAACCACCGAAATCGAGGCATACGAAATGGTATTTATTTATATAAGTATGTGTATAAAATAAAAAAAAAAATACTGAAGAGATAACAAGTTATGTTATTTTGTTGTTGGTTGTTATTTGTTTGTTGCTGTTTTCTTTGTGATCTGGTTTGATGTCTGTTGTCTGTTGTCCTTGGGGACTTTTGCATTTGTTTGTTATAATTTGCTGCGCATTGACTTGGCCTGGCAAACGACTGCAAATGGAATACATACATAGTACTGTGCACAACGCGGCGTATGCTTCATATTTGCGCTTGTGCCGCACACAATCATTTTTAATTTATTTGCAAGCCCTACAACAGCGAGAGAGGCAACAACTCGGCCAGAATCCTTGTGAAATCCGCCACGCACAGCAAACGAAATGTAATTTAAATTTAATTAGCTCAGCGAGAAGTGGAGTGCAGGGCGGGTCTTCGCGGAGTATAGTAGTAACCAGAGTAATAATTCTTTTAAAAAAAAAGCCAAGCCGCAGCGTCGACTCTTTGCCCACCACAAGAAATAATTACTATACTTTATATATATATATATATCAGTGCGTTGTGCATTGTGCATTGTGCGTACTGCATATGGTTTTTTGTTTAACTAGGTACGAATGAGATGGTTGAGTTCAACAATAGATCTGTCTCGCTTGCCCCACGTGTGCTGGTGCTCTTTGCTCCTGTTTGGAGCATAATTGGATCAGCATTAGCTGCAGAGGCAGCTGCTTCCTTGGCACATGAAAAAGCAGGAAATGATATAGTCAAGAGGTCACGACACTAATACGACTACCAACTAGCCAGCTTAGTGCAACACACACACACACACACATAGAGAGACAGACACACAAAGGACACATGAGACAAAACGAACGCAAGGATGCGGTGAGTGAGAGGCAGAGACAAGTCCATAAAGCGGCATATATATGAGACAGCGGCTAACGAGGTCAATTGTAAGTTATTTCCTCCACAACAACCAGAGCAGAAGGAGATGCAAAAAAAAAATGGACAAGTATATAGAAATTTGTGCCACAGACCAGGAAATAGTCAGCATGAATATCATTAAAGGCTAAAGAGCGTTAAAGGCTGTTCTTCCTGCACTTCCTAAAGAAAGAAAACACAAGTAGCAAATGTATGAACAAAACAACAGCTTAGTCAAGGACCTCACAACTCAGTGTTATACAGTAGACAGGGATAGAGAGACATGCTTTCGCATTCAAAGGGATATTCTAGTTGAACATGAGTATAAAACTGAAAATATTATAAATGCGTGTAAAGAAATAAGCGATAGTTATTTAATCTTTTCAACAATGGGTAATACCTTGTAGTCTTGGAAATCTATGTACATATTATATTGACTCTCCTAAAATACTAACAGCAACTTCCTTAAACTCCAAAATCTGAGATAATTTCATTTAACATAATTCTTAAATTTGCGAGGAAGAAATAAGGTTAATAAATGAAGTAATTAAAATAAGAATTTGATCACACACGTCATGGAAGTTGTGAATTAAGACTAAATTAGAAGCACCTAAAAATTAAATAATTCATGTAAGCAGATTATTCGTTGAGCTACTGAGGTTTTTATTACACATAAATAATCGTTTTAGACGTGGTTTTTATACTGATTTTATTGAAAAACTTAATTTATTTAAAAATATTTTTTATTTTATTAAAAATATTTGTTTAATAAAAATATTTTAATTGTTTTGATCTAGAAATTAACTTTTTACACACTCTATGATAAGGTGACGTTTAAGTAAATGTAGTAAGTCTAATGAAGGTGACGTTTAACTAAATAATTTAATTGTTTTGAACTTTGATTTAATTTCTTGCACATTTTATGATAAGAATTTCAAATATTTAGGGCCACTTCAAATTAAATCGAAACACAACATCAAATTTAAGTAAATAAGGAAATAAATCTTTCATATGAGGAACCAAAAGTTTTAATATTTAAAACTCACATATTATATTTTATCCAATCCATATCACACATTTATTTTTTCCACTATTCTGAGGGTTAAAGCTTGCCACAAATATGACAAATATATTGATTCATGATGTATTTAAGTAAAGACTAGAAGTTGAGCTTTGCTAGACTGCCAAACAACATAATTTTATTAGATTTACTTGATTTTATTCAAATGAATGAAATTGTATTTATTTTAATATTTACTTATTCACAATTCGTTTTTAATTGAAAATGCAAAATTGATCAATTGCCGGAATAAATTAAGATTTTTAAAAAATATTCTCTGGCAATTTATGCTCTCAGCTTTTCCTTTGCATTGATTTGACATTCAAATTTGAATAATTTGTGGTTGATTTTGTGTAATGTATGTGGCTTAATGGACAACTTTGCAGCCGACCACAATTTACAATTCATAAATAGAATATGCAGGCAACGACTTAATTTATTTACAATATTTTGCACCATTGCATATAAAAACGGATCTCATTTAAAATACCATCCGCAAAAATGCATTTTAAATGTCAGCAAAGAGAAACAATAAATGAACGAAACAAGGGAGAAAAAAAAGCTGAAATTGTGTCACCTAATTTTACAACAGCTCTCAGCCACGCATCATCGCACAGCGACAGGAGACATACATAAACAATTACGCATACGCCACATGTGCCAGCGAAAGACCCAACTGGCTATAGATATATAGAAAAATGTGTGCTAAGCACCTGAACAACGCAGGACAGACAACAAACTGAGCTAGCGCATATGGCATATGGGCTGCAATTTCTGTGTTTTCATTTTTTTTTTGGTACGCCTCCGTCTCGCTTTCTCTGTACTTTCTCCCCCTTTCATTGCACTGCTTCCGCTTGGCCCAGACAGAGAAACAATTGTATGCATATTTCATAATTCATAAGTTGCTGGATCAAAAATATGAATATTCAGCAAAAATGACAGTGCACAAAAACAAAATGTGAATAAAAAGAAAAAGAATGTGGAGTCTCATTCTCGTGCGCTGTGCTACACTCGTTGGTATGCATATCCTGGCCATACTTTAATGTCCCCCAATTCTCACAGTGTGCTGCACAAGGCTCACACGTGCAGCTGTCGTCGGTTCAACGTGTCCTCAAAAACGCCCCACCAAAAACTGTGCATTATTTCATGTTATTTGATTTGATTCTTTAAAGTTTCGATTGCATAAATTTGGGTCAATGTGTGAGATGTTTTATTATGTTCTGTTGTTCTGTTGTTCTGCTGTTCTGTTGTTCGTTGCTCTGAGCTCTTCTTATACCTTTTTGTCTCCTGACGACAAACAACGAGCTACAATACCGAGACAAAAGCTCAACATAACTGAACAGTAGCGCAGGACCAGAAGGACATACGTGCTTTGTATGATTCAATAGCCTCACACAAAACCCAAAAAACTTTTATTTTATGCAAAATAGTTATGTGTTTTTCGATGCTCTATCTACAATGTACACAATTGTTGTTGTTGTTCTGGCTGATTGTTGTTGGCAGCGTTGAACGCCTTTTTTTTGTTGTTGTTTTCTGAGTGTTGCCTCGTATTGATTTTTGCATTTTTAGGTCGCGTAACATTGTGGGGGAGTGAGGGAGGATTCGAGGTAGGTGGTAACTGGTAAAGTTCACAATACACCCACACACACACACACACTTACAGACATTTAATGAAGCCGTTTTGTGTCCAGATTTATGTCCACAGTCTTAGCCAAGGATTTAACTCGATGTACTGCCCAAAATGGGACTTTGCTCTCAAGCCAAAGCCGGTGAAATAATTATTACTAAATCAAAGTTTTGCTAATTTATCAAAGCATAAATTGTGGTTACTTAAGCTTCATATTTTTTTTAAAGACTTATCCATGGGATATTTTTCGTATTTGATTGAGACTTGAAATCCTCGATACAATCGACAATACTTATCCAAAACTACATACATAGTACGTACATATGTAAATAAAACAAGTAAGAACGCATTTCTTAGGCCTGCCCTGCAACAATGTGTTTATACAAATACTCAATTTATGTCTTAATGTTTTTATGACATATGCAATTATGACATGGTCATCCGATTTTATTAAAATTTAATAATAAAATATTTAATAAAACAAGAAAGGACGGTTATCTTCGGAGTGCCGCAGCTATATACTCTAACAGGAATGAATTTTTAAACAAAACTTTATTTTTGTCTGATTGCTCGTATGAGAGCCATGTGGTCCGATTTTGACGAAATAATAGGAAACTATTTGAAGTATAATAAATGGATGAAGTATTTTCAGAACATACATTCTTTGTTGGGTCGGAAACGTCTCCTTCGGTTCAATTATAACACCCTCTGCTAGGGTATAATAAGTGTTTCATACAAAAACTCATTTTTCACCTGATCGTTCCTATAGCAGCTATATGATGTAGTTACGCAATTTTAATCAAATTTGGTCAGATTGTATAAGCTCTTTAGAGACTCGGTTTGGATGAGTTTGGTGAGGATATCTGTATAAGCAACAAAGTTTTTCACACAAGACATAGTTTTCTAATTTTGATCGCCCTTCTCTGCGATTCTCAAGAATTAAAGGGAGTCCACTACAATTTATTATTCAGGGGTCTACTTTTGACCGCCCTTCTCTGCGATTCTCAAAATCAGAGAGAGAAAATGCGAGAGAGAGAGAAAGATAGAGGGATAGGGAGAGGGAGGGAGAGAAATAGAGACAGATCGCCCTTCTCTGCGATTCTTAACAATTTAAGAGAGTCTACTACAAGTAAACAAGAATTTTTCTGTCTAGGAATATACATAAGTATCATTATTTTCCCTTGAGGTGCAGCAAGTTATTTTTTGCCAGCTGATTATGCTGCCATTTTAAACAAATTCAATATTCGAATCGCATTTTGTCTAAAACATGGTCAACACCTCTGAACTTTTAGCCTGTTTTGCATAAAGTAGAAGCCGCTGGCTGCTGTAAGCCAGCAACAGCAGCAACTATTCAGCAATAGCAATAACAAGAAAAACAACAAACTATATTACTTTTATATAGCCTTGCCACAAAGTTCATTGGATCAGTTCAGGGGGTCCTTGCAGTGGGTTCAGCTGTGTGCAGATTTCACATTTTTGTTACTTTATTATAAACTGGGCTTATTTGTCTGCCTCGTTTGCCAGTTTCCTTTCAGTTTCTGTTGCATTTTAACCTCATTGTATGGTGTCTAAGCTCAAGTTTATCCCCTGCTTTGTCAGTTTCTTGTTTTCTGCTTATTGATTGTTATCTCATCTTGGTCCTCTGGCTCTGCTGCCACAGTGGCAGTCACAGGACAAGCAACAAATATAAAAATCATGTTGAGCTCTTTGACTTTTGACTTTTGGCAGTTGTTGATGCCCTCTTGCGATACACAGGCAAATGTTGGCCAGCATTTCACATAAATACATACAGAATGGGGCACAAAGGATCAGATATGAACTAATAGATTTTGAAAATTGTTGATTGTGGGGCGATGTTAAGTTTCTTTTTAAATCAAAGTTTTTGCTGAAGCGTTTTATTTAAATTGGATAGATAGAATATTGTACATACATTTTCGGCTGTCTAGGTGAGATTAAATATAATATTTAAATAAGAGTTTAAGAATTCAACTACCTTATAATTTAAAATGCTGAATAATTTTATAGATAATTGAGAGTACAGCTTTGGCAAGGCATTCCAATATTTTTCCTCCTGTGCCTTATGATTATAGGGTATGAAGAACTTAGAAAACAATATAGCATTAAGCTTCTCTCACACATTTGACCTTACGCCCATTTCCCGTCTGTGGTGACTGGTGGAAGTAGATTTTTCAAGTTGCATACAACAGTTTTCTGCCCGTGGCGATGGTTTTTCCAAAGTCCCGGGCAATTACAATGTTTAACAATTACTGTTTCTTTGCGAAAAATATTTCTACTATTTTAATAATTTAAAGAAAATGATTTACAACTGTATTCAAATTGTATCTCCCACTTTAAAGACATACGAACACAACTACTGCAGGTCATTGCCTACTCGACTCGTTTTGATTGCAATGTCCTTCTAAATGCCTTTTTGCTGCTGTTCCAATTTGCATTTTGCGCCGCCACATGACGTTTATCCTTTATTTATTTTTTTTGTATTCTCAGCTCTGACAATTTAATCGAATTTGATTATTCTTGTGGGCATTATGTGATTGCGAAATGTTCTACCAAGGATTGCAAGGATTTGCATCAACTGTTTTCTAACTATTGTGCTGTTTTCTTTTTCCATTTTTAATTTGCTGCCTGTTGCCGTATACAATTTGGTTTTAATTCAGTTTTTGTGTTTAATATTTCAGACAATTTTCATTTCGGTGGCATTTTCACATATTGGCCTCTAACCCTGCCCACAATTGTCTGTCGTTGTGTTTGGCAAATTGAAATTTGATCAAATTTAAAATGCAATACAATAAACATGAGTTTGTTATGAATTTTCAATGTTATTTTGTGGTTCGGCCTGAGCAGTTTAATTTAATTTTCTACACAGATGAAGAGGAGTAAAATTTAACATTTTGCGTTTGGACTATGGTTATTATACCTAGCAGAATAAATTGTTCAAGGAAAATCGTTAAAGATATCTTTCTCTGTGTCTGTCAGCAGGACCACCGAATGCCATTTAAGGAACTTTTGTGCAATTTCCGCAAAAATCACAAAACATAAATGCTAAAATCAAAGTTATCCTTGTATTCCAATGGAATGCTCGTCCCTACGGACGAAAAGGTTAGGCTTGGAGAATGTACGTTCAATATTTCGTACAATTTTAATGGCCTGTAATTGACATCCTTAAAAGTGCAAGCAAAAGAATGCAAGGATAATTTTAATTGAATATCCAAAAGTTCTAAAGTATGCATTACAAGATAGTTGGCGTTGCCTCCGATACAACTGCCTTATACAATGCTCCCAGCACAATAACTGGTCGAATAATTCCGAAATTTCTTCTTGTCTCGTTGACCATATTATACAGTGAACAACGGGCGCGGGGTGGGTGAAAGGGGCAGCTGTAGCCACTAGAACTTACAGTGAAACCACAATACATACATTATGCGATCATTTCCGGCGGCTGCCTTAATGTGGCTTTTACTCGTCTACCCTTCTGTATCTACTGTTCTGTGACTTTTATAATGCCACCACAAAAGCGGCTCAAAAAGTCAAACAGACGACGCCCTGTTGCGCAAACAGCGCCATAAAAAGTTGCGCAAAAAATAGGAAAGGGAGTCAGCCGACAAACCGAATTTTGATACTCTCTTTTAATACTTGTTTGCACTGGCATAGTTGAACTATTTTGGTTGAACTTTTCCACTTAAAGTCCCTGTTATTTTATAAAACTCTTGAAGTTAACTAAACTATGTACAAATAAACTTTATTAAAATCACATACGAGTATATCTGAAGCTACCTATTCGAAAAATAAGCTGGCTTCTTTTGTTAAACTTAGAGGCTGCCTCAAAATATTGTTTAGCATCTAATTTTAGAAATAACTATCAGATAATCAAAACAGAAATGTTTTTAAAATGCATTAAATATTGTAGTTTTAGCAGCCGCTCTTTTTGTTCGATCCTCTTTATTCGTCAGATGACACCATGTATTTGCATATTACAATTTTGCTTTTAATGCATATACGCATGATTCTCCTTATCAGCGATGGAGGTCATAATAAATGCATCCGATTTAATAGTTCAAAGCAACTGGCATGTTATTGATTATAATCTGGCAAACAAATATATATACAAGAAAATCGATTTCTTGTATTTGATTAAGGCTAACAAAATTAAAATTTGAATTTAATCTAGTATAAGTTTAATTTATAAATATTTCCAATGCAGCTTATCAGCATTATTATTATAAAAGATAAATATTTAAATATGAATCCAATTATCAGTACTCTAGTATGCATGTATTTTTGGACCTTGTAATCTACAGGAATACAAAAAATATATATTTGCTTAATTAGCTTCCCATTTATTCATGCTTCCCCTTCCATCGTTTCTGTTTATTCGACTGTTGACCCCCAGCATTTATTTGTTACACATGATAATACTTTTCAGGAATGAAATTTATTTATTCATCCGGTTAAGAAGTTCAATACAAACTGATTGATTACAATCGAGTATACAAATTGATGTAGAATATATACGTGTTCTAGTTTTTGATTTTGATGACATACTTACAAAATTTCAATTTGAGTTTAATATTTATCAATAACATTCTTTAAACTGGTAAAAGCTTCATCTTGTTGTATGAGACCAGCATAAGCAAAGTCGTTAAATGCTTTTATCAAATTTTGTTCTGTTAGTTGAGCTGATTTGCTCAGCTGTTGCACCTTGGGACTGATTTGGAAAGCTAACAACTGAAAAAGTCTTACTTCTTCTTGATGGAACTTATTGTACAAATCGTCCATGGCATTCCCCGTATATTTTCTTATCAGTGGCCTAACCTGTTCCGGATCAATTTTCTCAGGAACTATAATCTTCATGTAGTCTGTTAGGTAATTATCCAGATCTTCTTGCGACACTTCCGCGGTGTCAAATTGGGTTTTCGCCCGAGTGATCAAAAGTTGTAACGCTTCTATTTTTGAATGATCAGCAACTTGAACATTTACTATTGTTTGCCACACATCTATAAAGAGTTTCAGTCTTCCAAGCAGGACCTGTTTTTGAGTACCTTCGGTTTCTTGTTTTATTTCAGCTAAGAGCGTTCGGTCCCTGATAGTCAGCGCACTCACAAGGCTCTGAAATGTACAGAGTGGTATATTAGAAACATATTTATATGGAACTTAAGTGAAATAAGTGACTTACTAAAACAGCCAATACAATCAGCAGCCCGTAATGCATCTTGAAGAATACTTCTATTGAGACTGAAATGAATGAAATCTGCTTGTTGCATATTTAAATATTATATATTAAATACTTATTTATGAATTCTATTATCAGCACTCTTGTATGTATGTATTCGTATACCCTCTAATCGTTGGTTAAAGTAATCTAAGTAATCTTTAAAGTAAGATTGGTAATGCATGGTAACAAAGTTTTGTATTGCGCCTGAAACGCGTGTGGAAAATTTTATAATATATTTTCAAACATTATTATGGTATAAGAAATGGAAACTAGTAGCTCGATTTTAATCTAACCCACAATAATTCATGCTTTCACATTAGGTTTAGAAATTGGGTCTTATTGCAGAGTATCTGCTAGCAGCAATTTTAAAATTGTGCTTTTATAAAACAAAAACCGGGAAGTAGTTAGCACTTTGAGCCATTTACCAATGGGGAATTTCACAGTGCACAATTGAACAGGTTTCGATAGTGTGTTACAAGCGATTGTGATTGTAATTCTATTCTAAATATGTGAGCACTAGACAAGGCGGGTTTAAACCTGACAGTAATCGTGATAACGGGGCGCGACTAATTATCTATGAAATTATAATATGCTTTTGTGTTTAACGCCATTCTCTGTCTCTCTTAAACATAATATAGAGGCATAATTAGTAATAAACTTGAAATACTATTTAATGCCCAATGACATCAACCTAAGCTAAGCAATGAAGCAATAAAATATGACAATTAATGTTCTATTTGTAGTAGGGCGATGCTCTCCCACTGCTGATCAGCTGTTATCCATATGATCCGCTGTTTGCCCATCGCTAAATAAAAGTGTTGGGTAACATATATTTAAAGGTCGAAAAGTTTTTCTTCCTATATGTAGAGGAGCACAGCAATCGCACACTTTAGTAATATCGATATCTTAGAGATTTGATTTTGTTGTGTACATTGGTGTCTGATTGTCAAATTAAATATTTTCGTTTGATTTGCACACTATATTTCGCAGTTTATTCCAAGAAGTGACGCCAAGTTTCGAATAGTGTGACCAAGTTTCTAATTTGACAAAATCTCACAAATCGATTATACGATCGATAACAATACTTATCACTATATACAAAGTAAATAACAGTGGTATTCCTAGTTTACAATAAGTCGTAGATTACAGAATTATTACGTTTACAGTTATTGAATTTTATAAAACCTCACACTGCTGCACAACACTGTTTCCATAGCTTTCTTAATATACTCCATATGTTTACATTTAATTGCGGCTGTGCAAAAACCATACCACTCATTCCTTCATTCATACCTTGTATTCCGTACTCCATGACATCTCCATTAAAAAGCCTCCCACACGCGCAGAAATATATACAAACATATTAGAGATGAGAAATTGTGACTGTTACTTCAACTATCAGTGACAAACAACAACTGTGACTATGATCATCACATAAATTCTTATCGTTTCTCTTTCTTAAACAAAGTTCAGACAGTAATATTTGATTTTTAATATCGAAACATGGTCTATTACTGTTAATACCAAATTTACACTGTTAATATTAAATGTGATTAATATATATTTTTGTTTGTTTGTTTCTTTTTTATTGACGTGGTAGTTATAATCGGCAGCTTTCGATCTAACCCAAATGTATAGAGTTTAAAAAGCCAGGATATATATATTTAAAGAGTTGGTAACTTAATAAATTAATTGAATAATTAATCGAAACTGTGACGGTTACTGCTGATATCAAGACTGTGACTAACTGTGACTAACGGGTGCTGTTCGCATTCTCTCACTGTGACACACGATATTTGCCGGATACCGTGACTCAGTAACAGGTAAGAAAAAATTGGTTATGTATAATATATGCATATATATGTAAAACATATGTATGACGTTGAGAATGATTTCAATGTATTTTTAATGACTGTACGACGCTGCGTTTCCCAGCGGTCTTCATAAATATTTTCACCGCTAATGAGCCCGACGATTAATCGCAAAATGTCGCACATATACACACACCCACACCCACACACACACCTAGAGAGAGAAACTCTTTCATGTGTCAGTTGACGTGTATTTGTCAACGAAATATTTTTACATGAAATAAGCGCATTCCATATGGGAGCACATAACCGAATAGTCCAATTGGGGATGGTGACGGAGTCTTGACTTACGTCATGGCAAATTGTGTGGTAATGCTAATTGGAGAGCGCAAGACGCTCTGGCAATTACACAAGTGAGGCAGCAACAGCGCCCAGTAACTATACTTAAATATCAATTAAAATGCTCCACCAAATTCGAGCTGCAGCCCAATGAAACTCGCAAGTGGGCTACAAAAATATGTGGAAAATGCATTAGAAATAAAGTTGCCAGTGTTGCAAAGTTGCTAAAACTATTGTCGCAGCAGCACAAATTCCATTAAAGTTTTGCATTTCAAATTGCATCAGCAAAATGTTAGAGCGGGGTGCGCGTGGTGAGCTCTCTAGAGAATTCCAGGCGATAACAGAGAGCAGCACTGCGAATTGGGAGCTGTGTTAGAAAGTGCGTTTGCTGTCTTTGTATGAAACAGATGAGCTGTAAGGATGTGCATGTGGGTGTCTCTGCGAGTTGCGAAATAAGGTTGGCTTAACCCCAGAATGGCTGAAGTAACTTTGGCTTAATACTGATTACTTTAAAAAGCCTAGCTGTTTGTGCTTTTAGGGAAATGTTTTGCTATTAGTTCGTGGATTTAATCTATTAAAGGTTGCAAAACTATTTGTTTAATTGCAATGCGATTAAATATTCACTAGTATTTGAAGCAGAATATTGTATTTCATTTTACTTCTAAGTTTTATTTTTGTTTGGTTATAGCCTTTGCAATCGCAGTTTGTAAAAGTTGTCATTGACAACTGTGGCATCTTCAACCTACTCCAATATCTTCTCCATTAAATATACAAGAGTCCAAGTAAATTTTAAATGAATGCAGAATATATTGTACTTAATTAATTATTTGTATGGTAGAGTAGTTTTTTTTTAGATGTAACTTTTTGCCTGTCTATCCTCAAGTCACTAAATATTATATGTTTGTTTAAATATTTAATATTTCTCTCCACACCACCCTAAATTAATAAAAACGATTCACAACGTTATTTTTCAATATATTTTAATTTTAATTTCTTTTGGTAAAAATTGGCATATTTATTTAATTGTACTGTTACCTTTTTGGCAGTTTAAAATAGTTGAAATTATTTTTTAAGACTATTTATGTACAGACTGTTAATATTAATATTAATTTTGGTAATTCTATACATTAAATCTTCCTATAACCTCAGAATAAGCCACAAAGAGGAGAGTGGCACAGAGGAGAGTTCCTTTGGGGACTTAAGAAGTTTGGAAAGTTAACTAATTATCAATATAGGACATTGTATGAGGTAAACTTCCATTTTAGTAAATCGGAAAACTATCTGTAAATTATTTAAATATATTAGCTGCAATATACTACAAAAAAAATTATATCCTTAGTCCAAGATATTTCTTTTGTGAATTGTTTCGACAATCTGTTAAACTTAAACTACAAGAGACATCAACCAATGCTGCAGCAATTTTACGCACTTTGACCATTATAGGGTTAATTCATGCATCGGTTGCCACATCCGGGGCTGCCTTCCTTTATGCACGTTGCGGGATTTTTGGCAGGAACCAAGTCGAGTCGAGTCAAGTCAAACCAAAACCAAAGCCAGGAGGTGCAGCCAAGGCAGAGTCTGGCATGAAGCCAATCAAGGCATTCAAAGAGAGCATATTTAAATAGCTTTTAACATGCACGAGCTGTCGAGCTGCTGTAGTTAAGTGAAGGCCAAGCAAAGGCGACACAAAAATGCAACCAAAACGAGATCCAACCCAGGTCCTGGCAAACATTTTTCAAAGTGCCTGGGTTCGGAAAAAGGGGGCAGCTTAAAGTCGTTTAGTAATGCAGTCAACGTGATGCATCTTTGCCTTTGATGCATTGGAATTTCCAGCCAGAAAGACATAGGAAGGGAGGGGTGCGAGGGAAAGACAAACCCACTAACAGGACAGCAACAAGCCCAAATGACAGACTAATGGCCTTCAGAGAGGTGTTCCCCATCACCTGGCCAAAATCAACAAAGTCGAATTTAAAAGCAAAGTTCGTTTTAGAGTTGATGCTAATGAGGTTCCATCGAAGTACTCGTATAGTGCAATTTCATGATTACTAATTTCTGTCAGTTTCGACAACTAAAAACAAGGTTAGTCGAAGACTAATGTTAAGTCTCTAGCTGCTCAAAAACTTTTTAAAGTGGTTTTAGCAAAACAGGTAGAAGCACTTAGTACAATTAAAATTGAAATATTTGTACAGTACAGCATAAAAGCTTAGTTTTTAACTGAGCTTTGCTGTAAGTTGGCAGGGCGCAGACTAACAAGGCAAGTTGGCAGGGCGCAGCCTTGCAAGCAAGTTGGCAGCCCTTCCTTTGGAAAAGGCAATACATGTGGGGGCCTGTTTGGTTTGAAAAACACTTTGTGAGTACCTTGAGATATTATAAACTCAAATAAATGCCACCTAATTAAATAAATAAACAGTTTCCAAAGACACAATTTAAATGGGCAGTTTAAGTTTTACAAAGTGTTTTCACAATGACTTTATAAACAATAAGTTAAGTGAAATTAAAAAAATTGAGTTTATATACGAATAAAAACCATCTAACTTTTTTTTCGAACAATAAGATGTTCCACGAACTCAGAGGGGTTCGGTGAATCAGGACTCTTAGGTAATTATGAGTGCACATGCTCAAAGAAACGATCTAGTAGTGGGCCATTGATGATGCCAAATTTCCAAACTTGTCGTTTGTTATCCTTACTGCAATCATTAGTATACACCGCCGCCTTGCCGTCCTCCACAAAGCCCTCCAGGCAGCGATGGCCATGGAGACCATGGATGAGCCACTGGTGCTCGCGATCGTAGTACCAAAACTGATTACCACCCTGATTGTGACAATCCCACATCCAGACGGTGGCATTTGGATGGTTGTCCTGAACATCCAGACAGGCGCCGTCTCCCTCCCGACGCAGCTCGCGATCTGCAGTGAGCACCCAGTTCTGATTTGACTGGGGGTGCGTGAGATTGTCGGCACAGGGATACATGCCTACGGGTTCATTGGGACCCATGTTCATGCTATCAATGCAGTGATCCGGATAACCTAAATTTTGAATGGCACCTGAAGCATAGGAGGGCGGTTCAATGGGCGGAAACTTCCTTAGGAAATCGGGTGCCACCTCTTTCATAAACCAGTCAAAGGACTTGCATTTCAATCGCTCCCGCACCGCGCGTTGTCGACTCAGATCGCCCGCATCGATATTGTCATAGGTATCAGGATCGCGATTGTAGATGAAGTGCTTGTACTCGTCCATCCATACCTCGGCAACACGTTTGTGATTCTATAAGAGAAATTGATTATCAACTTGCTTAAAGTTGTTTCTTCGCATATTTACTCTGGATACAAAGTTGTAATTGCGCGGATTCGGACGTGGGTCCATGGGGCCCCGGAAGATGTGTGCTACGCGGGAACAGGGCACATCAAGCAGCATGCCACCACACATCCAGATCTTGAAGCTGAGCTCATACTGCTCACCACCCCAAATGTCCAGCTCTTCATCGTAGCCACCCAGATCCCAAAAGAAGTCCCTCCGGATGGCAAACAGGCCGCCCATCATCACGGGGTTGCGGTACGGCAAAGACTTGTCTATTTGATCCTCGGGCAGCACGTCCAGCTGTTTGTAGTAGAAGCGCCAGTCGAAACCACCCCGACTGCCCTCCTGATAGCCACCATTGTAGGCAAAGTTGTTGTGATCAATGATATCCACAATGGGGCAAGTAGATATCTTATTATTGATGACCATGGGCTCCAGTAACGGCGGCAGCTGCAATTAGAATCATAATTTTAGGAGCTAGCTTGCCTATTTGATTTGTCTTACCCAGTTGTAGTTGACCTCAATGTGGGAGTCAAAGAAGACCATGGCCTCGCCAGTGGCTGCCTTAGCACCGGCGAGACGGGCTCCAATTAGACCAAGTCGCTCGGGATTGTGCACTACGTGGACCAGCTGAGGCCAGTGTTGGGAAACGTAGTCATCCAACTGTTGCTTGAGTGACTCCCATTCACTGCCATCATCTACGAGCACAATTTCATGAAGCAGCTCCGCCGGGGTGCGATTTATAATGCTATAAATGGTGCGTAGCAACGTCTGGAAGTGCTCGTTGAAGAATATGATAACCACGCTGACATTGGGTAGATTGGCCAGGTACTTGCGCGTCTTGCATCTGTCACAGAATCAGGAGCAGGACAATTGAGTGTTAAGGGAACAGGCAATTCATATTCTTCTACTTACTCCGCGCGTCGCACATCAGGCACTGAGCGATTCACTGAGATTCTATCGGAGACCAAGGCATTGAAGCCGTTCATTCTGTACATTTTCTGTTCTACTTCCTTCTCGTCGGGATTCTCAATCTTGACAGGCAGTCCGTGCTCCCCAAATCCGGAGCGTAGCTTGTCCGCTTCCATGGCCTCGTAGTTATGCCAATCTTTGCGCTCCCCTTGCGGTGTGGGCAGAGTAAACATTTTTACTGTTTCGGGTTTTAGCTGTTCCATTACTTCCCCGGGCAGCGCCTCACGAACTGAATTGCGATCTTGGAAGGGCGGACGAGCTGGGCGACGTGTCGCTGGCACGTTAGCCGCCCGGAATTCGGGCGTTATGAGATCACCGTTCGTATCCAGATTGCTTTCGTCCACCTCATCCGCTGACTTGGATTTGCCCAGACGTTTCTCCACGATCAACGTGGTGACCAACGAGATGAAGGCGATTATCAGCACCAGAAAGACAAACTTACGCACCAGGCGCTTAACATACCGCTTCTTCATAGCCATGGTGCTCACGTGGTTCCACCGCGACTCTATATTTCCAACTGATTCCATGCTTGAGCGGATTGCACGTTGGTGCTGCAATGCGTGGCATGGATGTCCATTAATCTAATTGCCTTTGGGGGGTGGGCACTGGAGGCAGTGCAAAGTGTTTTTTGATAAGGCGACGGAACTAATTTTCGCTTATTATGAACATCATTCTTCACTATCAATCAGAGCTATCTCTGCTGGTTCCACGACCAAACCTCACTCACCTGCATCTAGCTCAATTTGAGCAGCGCGTCACGCAGCCGCCACCTATCGCAACAAGAAAGAAGCTGTCTAGGGAAAGCTCTAATCAAGTTTCGTAGCGCCGCTAATGGGTTCGTTCCAAGTATTTACGAATACGAAGCACTTGCACTGAAAAAAAGCTCATACCTAGAAGTTTGGATCTGTACGTCACACATTATATTACTTTAGTAATAATAGGGCAAAGTGCATGTAGCCTTTACGGAAGTTAATCACACTGCGTTGGCAGATCGCGTTTCCGATAGTTCGTTAACAATAGTTTTAGGAGCAAATTGATTTGAATGCATTCGTCTGACTGTAACAAGCAACTTATTATTTAAGTTAAGAGCTGAAGTTCAACGTTTTAAAATCATTCTTACAAATTACCCGTTAAATATATAAATCATATTGTTGTTTGTAGGTTTTAGAATCTTGCATAGAATCTTGGAAGTTTCTATCTAACAAAAGATTCAATAAAGGCATTGCGCCGTCATATTCTACGCATTTCAGAAATTTTCTTTAAAATAAACACAAACAAGGCCTTTAAGTTTTGGTGCCAAACTTCATAAGTAATTATATTTTATTTCGTACATTTTGTTAGCCTCAATATGAACCACACTTCAGAAGGAATTCAAGCTTTGTCTTTTTAGCTTGATGGCGTCCCTGCTGTTCACACCGTTTTCAATCAGCCTCTGTCCACAATGGCAACAGTTCTAAGTAAACACACACATAGCATACACACTCATACACACACACACACTCAAAGCATTGGTGGGCATTTAAGCGCATATTTATTGTACAACGCTGCGTATGCGCAATAAATTCTCACAAAATTTCGACGCATTGTGGCAATAAAATGACATTTTTTCATATTTACACATGAAGTCAACGCCAAAAGCCTTGCCGTGAAGTGGCGGCGAGGGGGTTGTGTTAGGGTGAGGAGGATGCGGGGGTGGGTTACATTTTTATGGCCTTTTCCTCTATATGATGTGAAATATTTTCAACACAGACATTTTTATTCATACACAAATATATATGTAAGTGCAAAATATATATGTATCTATATTCTTGATATGAGAGCTGATGCGCGATAACAAAACAACAACAACAATAGCAGCGCCCGTTGCCGCATTTGACAGCTGCTGTTGCTGTTGCTTGTTGTGGGTTTGTGCTTTTGGCTGGTTCAACTGCCAAAATGTTGTCGCGGCTAAAACGCATCAAGCAATAAAAAAATAACGTTGCAAATTTGTGCTGACAAATGTGCAGTTTATATAGACAGGAATATATAGAAATATAGCTAGATATATATTTATGCTCATGCATAAATAGTTATGTGTGGTTATATTTAAAAACTTTTAGACTGCACTTTAAACCTTAACAATTTCTGCGTGTGTTGCTATTGAGTATAATTATTAGAAGAATTTAAATATTAGAAATAAAGACAGCATTAACGTACTCAGTTGACTCTCACATAGTTATGGAATTTAAGCAATTTGTGGCACATTTTTTGAGTGTTTATAAGCAACAAGAGCTTAAATTATATATCGTTTTAAAGATATTGTTCCCAACTTAAGCTTAAGCAATCGGATTGGATATAACATGTGAAAAGTATCATGCGAGCTGTGTGTTTTATGTGATCAATAGAACAGATCAATAGAACACATAAAACACACAGTTTGAATTTCACTCGCAACTGGATAATTTAAGGTTTAAGGTGTATAATTTATGAATTAAAGTAAATAAAAATTATACAAATCTGTCGTATCTTTAAAGACAAATTTTTGGTAAAAAAGGTAAATTATTAAAAATTATTTTACACTCCGTAAAGACAATTGAAATATAGGCGGAACAAGGCACAGCTGATAGTACTATTTGTGTTATTTTTAGCATATGAGACTGTTTATGTTATCTCTTTGACATTTCCTATCTTCAATGCCCGATTACCTTGATTGTTGTGTTGACTTCTTATCTTTGTTATCTGTGCTTTAATTGATATCGATTTGATCATTAAGTGCAGCAAACAGCACTAAAAAATAGTTACTCTCTTTGTTATCTCTATGCTTTTCATAGTTTTGCACAAGACCGAACGAATTTCTCTTAAGAGCGCATTTTGAAGTCAATTCTTATACTCTGTTTCAAGAAAAAAATTTGTCTCTTAAAAGAGTATATTGGACTTGTGCAGCGTCCGTCTGTCTGTCAATTGAAGCTAGAGCAACCAGACTTGGTACACATGTTGGTGCATTCCCTCAGACTGGGGGCCTTAATTTATAAAGTGTCAACCTTATTACCGGTACTTTTTTTCCACACCACTCTTCCACCCCCAAATAACCAAAATATGTCGGACGTGCATTGGAATATATGTAATGCTGTCGGGTACGTCCTACTGCAACGTTCTTACTTCTTAGTCTTGAGTTACTCTGGTTCACTTTTTAATAGCGAAAAAAAAGAGGAATATTAACATAAACGATTTGGTACCCACTTCTTACCCATTTTTGATTTTGAAATCTTTAGCGCAGTTTTTTGTGAACATTTGGTAGTACTTTTATTAAAACTAGACTAGTTTCCTAAACAAATTTAAATATTTATTATTCCTTAGTCCAAAAATTAATTATTCGATTATAATCGTAAGAATTTGGATACAAACTTGACTTATAAAATACACCCTTCAGAGGATAGACTTTATTTTTTTTCTTTTGATATGAATATATTCCGTGGTTTCTCATGTAATTACTGAAATGAAATGTCTCGGAATTAATAATTTGACTTAAAAAGTTATAAGTTTTATTGTGAAAAGCTTGTGATCTGTATTATGCGACATCGAAAAATTTGCAAAATAAAATTTATATGCAAAAACTAAATGAAACGGGGAACTAAGAGCTCTGAGCTGTCACCTTATTCTTTTATATACTACTTTATATTTGTATAACAATATTTGCTCAACAAATGTTGTGTAACTTTCATATTTCTAGTTTTAAAAGTTTTGTGTATATTTACCAAGTTAAACTTATTTGAACTGAGTAAATTGTGGAAAATCGCACATTTAGCTACACTTAGCTTTTAGTCTTGTTTACAAACACATTTTGTGAAAATAGCTTAAATGCCTTACACTGTTCGTTGTCCTTGTCGTGAGGGCTTAAAAAGCATTTTGCAGGCATTTGCACATGTATAATAAATAAATAAAGCGGCTTCTAAGCGGGGCCACATAAAAATTTACGCGTTTGTAATTACGTAGAAATTAAGCCGGCATCAACATTTAATTGCTAAAAGCCCAGACTACAGCTGCGAGAGTCCTGGTATTTAGGTACGGGTGCAGGATGCTCTCTATGAGAGCAGCCACGCATGCCAAAAGGAACGAACATTTAATTAACAAATTTTACGCATTTATTTTCTATTTTCATGTGCGGACCGACGACCGGCGATGCTGACCAACCAAAAACCGTGACAACATAATTTGCCTGACCTGAAAATAAAATGGCGGCGACTTCGTCCTGTGCCACCACAATACAAACAACAACAACAAAAACAATACACACACACTGCTGTGTATTTCACTAATGCCAACCACATCCTCAACCACAATCGCAGTGAAAACGAAGGACATTGATGCCGTTGAGGGTAAATCAGTGTCGCTGCCCTGCCCCATTGCCGAGCCCCTGCATGATGTTTATATGGTCTTATGGTTTCGTGATAATGCGGGCATACCTTTATATAGGTGAGTACCAAGTGTCCCTATGTGTGTGTGTGTGCTTGTGTATTAGAGAGAATGAGACGGGGAGGGCTGCCTCATTTGGCTTATTGTCTGTGTTTATACGCATTTAATTAAATGCAAACGAGCCTTGAGAGCAGCTGCCTTTTAAATCGTTGGGCCAACGTCGCACATAAGTATGCTACAGTATTTTGGCATACCCTGTCAGTGATACAATAAGGTACATTAGCTGTGTAGTTAACAGCACGTTTACTTGTACTATAAAAGTATACAAAATAAATTAAAATATATGAAAAACATAATAAATATGCATAAATCTAAACCCTACGTTAATAGGGTATGTACGATAGTACATACATTGGACTACAAGAAGTACAAAAAAAAAAATATAAAAATAAATAAATAAGACTACAAGTAGACGTATGTAAGACTAAGTTGGTTGCTTTGCGAATATGGTAGTGAATAATCTTGGTTAAAGCTGTTCTCTACAGCGAGCGTGGTTTTTCCTTACCTTGAGCACTTTTGAGCTCTTCTCAAACAAACTACAGGGCATGTCCTGGTCGACTACTTACTCTTGCTGTTATTTTACTTGTGTTTTTGCACCTGACTGGCGACTGATAAGTGCCTTATGGGCCGGATATGTGATTTAACTTTTGTGTGCTTTTGTTGCGACAGACGCACACTAAATTAACTTAATTATGTTTACCTAATTTACTAATTAACCTCAGACGTAAAACCGCAAGAATTATGTGCATAAATGACTCAAAATTTCTCCTATTCAGGATTTAGTCATTGAGCCGAGCTAAGCCTGTAGCCAGTCCAAATGGCTATTGCCTGCCCAATGGCAATCAAACAGCTCATAAAGGACCCTGTGAAAAGTGACTGCAAAGTGCATGGTCGACTCCTTTGTTAGTGCTACATGACCCCGGGACTCGGGGTGAGCTCAAGGCAGCAAACGCTCTAATTGCATTCAGGACATTTTAACGCCACGTTGCGCCTTTTAGTTGTCAAATGCAGTTTATGGCACTCTGAAGACTTGGATTGCTAACAATGGCAATAGAAGTTGAATTATATTTTAAAAAATTCAAAGAAAAATGATTAGTAAAGTCAAAATATTACCCTTTTATAAATATCCTTAAAAACCTATTGAAATGAGAGTTAATGCTTAAATAATTTAAAATTATTATGAGATACGATAAAAAGTGAAATTAACTTAAAGTATATAATCGACAAATAAATGCATTGGTCAATAAATTGAGATGTTGCATAAAAATATTCTTAACAGTGCTGTTTCGAATTAAAAAATATAATTTAATAGACTTATGAAGAAAATTGAAAAGCCTACACGAAATTATATTTGAATATGATAACGACACCAACACATTGGGGGAATTTTATTTGCAAGTTCAGCATTAATTAAAGCATTAAGCAAACTGACTGGAAGTTGAGAAATCTTCGAATATCTTGTGATTAAGTGTCAGGATCTAGTTTTGATGATTATTGGTAAATGTCGTAAAGCCGTTCTTCTTTACTACCTATTCTTACGAAAAGCAGCTATAAAGAATGCAATCCTGAAAGTATCTACAGCATATTCACAATATTTTTATCTACTGCTGTGAGCTATCGATTTCCAAAATATGAAGGATCCAGTAAAAACAGGGAATAGAAAAGGCAACACAAAATTAAATAAAATGGATAGAAAAATAGGATAAAATCTTATTATTTTATTTTTAATTTATATGACCTTGTAAAGGGGTCTAGTTTCGACTTTCGAATTTCTATTACGAACAGACGAGCGGGATTAATGCAGTCATTAAAGTCTGTCTGTTATTATTAAAACTAGATATATATGTCGATAAAACTTGGATAATAGTGCGGTATCAATCAAATCACTAATTATATAATCACTAATCATAGCTATTACAATTCAAAGTTTCAATATACCATACATAAGTTGGTTGGTTTTTTACAATTTTCGTATTGATATATTTCGATATTAACAGCTGCTTTATGATGATATTTTGAATTTAAATACTAATGTTTAAAATACAAAATATCATGGGAGATAATTGTATTTAAAAGGGCACAAATATCTAGATTGGGGACGCTCGGTAATTTTTCTAGCAGAAACAATTCCAAATTGGATACATTTCTCCGGGAAAAGGCTGATCTGTCAGCACTTCAACGTATATTGCGAAGAACCATTGATATATGCCTCATAAATTACCAGCAAATTATGATATATCGACAATGTTTAACAATGAAAGTTTTTCTTTCACAGTTCTATTATATGCAGTAGTCCATAAGGTCCTTCATATATAGAATCCAACTATAGCAATGAGGAATCCTTAGATGGTGTTAAATATATTTGAAAGACAGTATTGGGTCAGAATGCATCGAATGCATATCGATATATATCGATATATTTTCGCATCACTAATCCACAGTACTGCCCTAGCTGTGTTTCGTATGGTTTGCCGGAGGCTTTTGACGGTATTCATTACACTCCATTTGCTGGGCCCACGTAGCATATTATTTGGTCATAAACATTTTCAGCATGGGCGCAAAGAGCAGTTATTAGGCTTAACTCCCCCCGAGCATTTCAATTTCTGCAGCCCCAAGCCCCACAAGCCAAGTGCAACAGTTTTATATTATTATTTCTTTCATTTTCGTTTTTTTTTTTTAAAGTTCTTTTGGTTTTTAATTAAAATGGCGGCGTAGCGAGCAAAATGAAAGAAAACGTAACAAAATTGGGTTAACGTTGCGCTCGCTTTCCCTCTACCTCTCACTTTCATACTTACTCTTCATACTTCCCTTGCTGCCCGCACTGCACTTGAGTTGCCGCCCGCTTGGCACGCAGCAATTAAGTTGTTGCATTTTGCAATGTCGACTGCGACTGCGACGCAGACGCTGGCAGCATTCGCGACGGCTGCCCGCATAAATTATTGCGTGTTGCATACAAAAGAGCGCTTAACGCGCCATGCGGCACAGAGGCCCTCGAAAAGTGGCTGCCACAACGTAGCAAAAACAACAACGATAAACCTACCACTGCCCGTTCCCACAACTCGAGGCTGTGAGCAGTCTTATACCAGAACTATTGTCATAAATTCAAAATCAATCAATGGCTTCAGCTAAGAAATAACTAATAATAATAATAAATATGGTCCTATGGGGTTTTCACAGGCGGGTGATTTGATTTATTGATATTATAATTTCTAGTGATACAATTTAAAGCTTATTTATTAAATTAAGTAGGTGTTAAATTTATATTACGTCACAGCCATCAATCATTGTCTCTACAAAGTATAGTATATGCTTGTGTAAAAAGTAAAAATATTTTCATTGCAAAAATAAAGCTTGTCTGTGATTTTTGAATTAGGTTCTCCTTTCTAACCTTACCCGTCAAATGGGTAACAGGGGGAAGCACATCTGTGGAAATGTATAGAACAGGCAGACCGCATAAACTATATGTACATATTCCCGATCAACATCAACAGCCTTGGCCCTCAACCCTTGTCCATCTGTCTATGTTTCTGAACGCGTTCATCTCAGGAGCTAGATACTTGACTAGAGAATTCTTACTTGTTTAACTTTTTATTTTATTTTTTTATTAATCACCTAAAATGTGAACAATTATATTAAAAATATTTTATAAAATACTAAAAACAACAGCGATCCGATGGGTCGAATTACA
The DNA here is from genome assembly GCA_037075165.1 of Hirtodrosophila histrioides. NCBI lineage: Eukaryota > Metazoa > Arthropoda > Insecta > Diptera > Drosophilidae > Hirtodrosophila > Hirtodrosophila histrioides. Next base: position 99,662 of record JBAMCL010000253.1, read on the forward strand.
GCCAAGTGTGATCAGTGACGTTAAAAGTTTTCACACCTGAATACGGAGAACATAGTGGAAAAATATATTTAATTAAACACAAAATGTTAGATAAGTGAAACTTGAATTTATAACTTATTAATTAGTAGACCATCAAAGTCCGATCTTATTTATTTCTAACAAAAATACTAAAGGACTTTCTTAACTTGCGAATTTGGATGTATATGAAATTATTTCTATATAGTTGGCTACGCGATTTCATAAGAATACAACTTCATACAAATAAATAATTTGTATACCCTTACAGAATGTTTTTTAATACATTCAAATTGCTTAGTTTGGCTGAATTATCTGTAGCTATGGCAGCTTAATGATTTCAGCTTGTTTATTTTCAATTTGGTTCAAAAACAAAATAGGGTCTAACACAACAACCCAATATAGTTGCCGGTGCATCTATGTCAAGTTTCATTTCGATAGCCGTAAAGATGAGAGACTAGTCTGCATTAAGACAGACAGACAGAGGTCGACAAGGCTCTTAATGCTGACCAAGAATATATGTTTGTTGGATGAAAACATCTCCTTCAATGCCTTATACATTTTGTAATAATTTAGTGCAGGATACGAAATATCTTTTAAATTTTTACCGGTTTTAATCACTGCTCATAAATATTTCGTTTGAGCCCAAATTTTATCATAAGTCCGACTTTGATATATATGTGTAATATATGTGTAATGTCCTTGATTAAATTTGGTTAAGCTGGTTATTTAAAAAAAAAAAAACAATATAATAATAGGCCGGAGCCGTAAAGGTCAAAATGCCATAACCTTAACTTGGGCACTTCAACTTCAAAAATATTTTAAAGAAACTTTACGATAAAATCGAACATTCAGAAAATGCCTGCTCTATTTAATGCTTGTTTACAGCTGTTTTTATGGTGGGTCATAGCTGCACAACCCTCCGCACCGCACCGCACCGCACGGTACGGCACATTGCAGCCTTCATCATTTAGCCAGGACTTAAGTGTTATGGGCTCTTTGTGCTGTTAGGTAAAACTTGGCGCATTAAATGCAGCGCCAACGAGAACTGCACAAGAAAATTGAAAAAATGTTTATCTGCGAGCCATAAATTTAATTTTGGCAGACCCCGTGAAATGGTTTGGGCCCGCCTAATGAGCGGGCTAAAATAAATGAGGCTAATTTTCGCGCGTGCAATTTTAAAATGAGCTGCGCTGGCAAAAATAAAACTTGCCGCGCTGTATTATATTGCCTATGGATTTCATTAATTTCCGAGTGAATTTTGGGGGGTAGAATTTAAGAATTTATGGCAACCTGATTCCATTTTCACACCAAGCCCACCTAAAATATTTATGTTGCCTACCCGTTGTTTGTATTTCCCGGCCAAATAATAATAATTCTCTCTTGAATCTCCCCCACTTTGCTTATTTTCCAGCTTCGATGTGCGCGATAATATGGCCATTGAGCAGCCCCGACATTGGTCAGCACCGGAGGTTTTTGGCTCTCGTGCCAAGTTCCATTTTGACTCGCAGCCAGCAACCTTGGAAATTAAGGTAAGACTTCGAATGGTTAGTCAAAACTTGATAGTAGTATAAGCTTGAATTTTACTGTCTAAAATATAGGCAACCATTTCACTAATTTAAACTGAGTGCGAAATGGTTGCATTTATTGTAGCGCACTCTTGCATACTTTTCCAGCGATTAAAAAGGAAACAGCACAATTTAAATAAATAAATACAAAGGACGCGAATATATGGCGAAATTCAAAAAATTTTGTCAATAAAATATTTATATTATTATTAATCAGACGCAACTTAAATAAGTGTACAGAATAAGTTAGAACAGTCAAAATGTTTGTCTAATAGATACTCTGTGCCGAAAAAACAGAGAAGAAGTTTCTAATTAAATTCTCTACCTCTTAGGACATGAACATAATACTCTATGTCAAAATATAAATACACAACGCGATAAGATACATAGAATATATTTTCAAAATCATATATGTAGATAAATTTTCTCATTTGCGGCAATATTAATTTATAACATTTAAGAAAATAATGTTATTTTTTGTATTGTTTGGTAACTTCTTTTTTTTTGAATATTTAGTATTTTTGACTTTCGAAAAATTTCTGAATCTGGGAATTTTTGTGACTTTTCGCAAATGAAATATACTAAAAATATATTGAATTAAAATGTTTTTCAGAATTTTCAAAAATTTCTGATATTTTTTAAATTCAATACTTCAAATAATCAGATTAATAATGCAGTAGTAATTAAATACAGTTTTGAGCTTTTTTTTTAATTGAATAAGTTTTGCTGTTAGGATCAGAGATTTTACCGTATGTCCGATACTTACACAACTTTACGATACTCTATTACAGTTATTCACCAATGAGATTAAACAAATACAAATGTACACGATGTCAGTAATGGGATAAAGATATATATCCAAAGTAGAGTTGCACGACAATTGATGCCAATGTTATTACTATATATATTATTTTCCTATAGACGCGATTACAACCATCAAAAAGAAAAAAATGACCGTGCACAAAGTAAAATTTATAAATTTAGAATGAAATTACCGTAATTCATTTAGTATATACCTAGGTCATTGGTTGAATGAACTTAATTGTCATATAAAATAATAATTAGTTGCTATATTTATTCTCTATTTTGGACAAGTTTGGTGCTCTCTTTCGTAGGCAAAGTACAAGTCTAGGGATAGTATACGATTGGTTAGAAAGAACTTCCAATTTCGGACATTAATTATGTGTACCAAATTTAGCATGAAATACATTGCAAGTGCTTTTAATTTTACGAAACCTGCAGCTGAGCTTGCGAATGTGTTTAAAAAATTAAGCCAATTCGAATAACAGTAAACGGATGTTACAAACATACTGAAAATGCAAAAAAGCGAGAAAAAAATAAACATACAAACGGAATGCTAAATAAAGGTAGAAAGCTGCGGCTGGGGCAATGCGAAAACAAATTTAGATATCAAAAGTTGTTAAATTGCCTCGCGCACGCGAAATGTTTATTAATGTCTTGCATGTTTACAGATAACTTGATTTACCGTTATTGTCATGCAATGCACACACCCGCACACACACTCATAGATACACAACACTCACACTCACACTTACACTCACACAGACAGACAGAGTGGCATGCACACTTCCCAATGTGGTAGCTACTTGAACTAACGCCTCGCCATGTCTTTTGCCACAAATAGTTGACTTAAAGGCCAACTTGCCTTGGCTCCTCCGACTTGGGTGAGTGGAGGATCCTTGGGCAGTTGCTTGCCTTGAGACGGCGTCGGGGTGCGCAGGGCGCGGGTCTGGTGCCTGTTAACGAGCTGCATGTACACACATTCGGGAATGAATGTGAAATGCACACGAAGAGGCGGCCCCATAAATTTGCCACTCGCGGTTGCATCAACTTCATAATACAAGCGGGACGCACGGGCTGGCAAAAGTACTCGTATAAGGCATGAATTATGTGCGACAAATGGTACTGGAAGAGTTGGCTTTATAAATTAATTTTAATTGCATTTCAATTGCCTGGCAATTAGTCTGACACCATTCGTGGCTGACTACAAATTACATATATGTGCTCGTATATAGACAGGATTAGGCAGAATATTCAGATACTCGAGTAGATAGCTGTTCATTTAATTTCAATTTAGACTGCATTTTCCAATCAAGTTTGCAGTGAAGTATGTATCATCCTTTTTAGAGCAGAAACAATAAAGAGTACATTATCATTTAAAATTGTTAGGCCCAACATATTCGCTAGGCTTTTATTTGTTTTGAAAAGGTTGTGTTGAGAAGCAGTGCAGAATGTAATGTAAAATATTGAGGGCTACTCATACACTAAAATTCGGTCAAGTACGACGACCGCATTCTTTAGTATATTTACAAAAAAATAGTTTTTTCACACTTTCATTTTATTTATAGACGTTCCCAGAATTATGCTTAAGCTTAGACACACTGGCAGTGTGGCGAATATTCGATCATTTTTGCTGCCAGATGCCCCATGTGCCCCAGATCTGTAGTGTGTGTAACTATAACATTTATCGTGGATTTAACTCAAAAGTGGTATTCAGAATAGTCGTGATTGTTGGTACTTTTATATATAAGTAAATTTACTTATATTTATAACAGACTGCCTGAGGAAGGCGTAATAAACGCCGAAACGCGTAGGAGGAGAATTTTAATAAATAATATAAAATACATTTATTAAAATGAACTACACCGACGTACTCAATATAGGAATCCCAAATAGATCTTTATTATTATTAAGATTTTCGATTTCGGATGGAAATTAGATATTTACGATGTATTGATGTATTCTTGATTAAAGCCTATTAAATATTATGTAGACTTAAACGAGCGTCTAAATTCCGAAAGTAGTTTTTTTTTAAAACAAACAAAATGCGTTGGATTTACTATACCATCAACAAAACAATTGACGCTACGGTCAGCAAATCATCTGGCCTCAGAAATATGCTTGTTTGACGTATCTATGTAATTGTTTTGTTGATGACTATACTTATAAAACTAACAATTTTTGGTATAATTGCACGTTTAGGTAATTTTTGGATGATCTTAAAAGAATACCTTACATAATTCTGTGAAATTGATTTCAAAGTGATGTTTAGAAAATGCCTGATTATTTGTGTATGATCTTAGGCAAAAAAGACCTTTGAAACAGTTACAGTTCATTTTGAAAATTAACTCTGAAATGAGTCAGTTTGATTAGGTGCGAATTAGAAATGGTTAAGCTTTACAGTTGATTCGGAAGTTTCCAAATTGGTATCCAAGATGGTATCAAGTGAAATAGGCCTAAAGTTAAGTAAGCGGCTTTATGCATTGCTAAAAGGGTTCTCGGTGCCATCTAAACAATTACAAAGTCTTATAATTTAAGAAAAGCCTAATTTCATATTGCATTCCTAAAGATACAAAAAATACACGTAGTTTTGAGTATTGGTTTAAATGAAAAATTTTAGATCTGTTGCACGGAACTAGTTCATTGCGCCATCGTATGTGCTTCAAAGTAACTGAGAGTTCTTATATAACAAGCTAAGGTCCTATTTTAACAACAAATAAGTGAAATAGCTAGCCAGAGTAAACTGGCGACTCATTGGCCTACAGCTGACCATAAAGAACTGGTCAGAGTGAACTGCCTACAACACCTTGGGCCCATAATTGCCCGACTAACTGTTCGATATATATCTTGAATGCAGTCGGACTGCCCACAGTACAGACCACAGAGTCGAATAACCTAAGTGACATGCAATAATTGAAAATTACATGACCAGAAACAAAGCTTAAACATATGTGTGTAGTAAACTGTTTCATGGGTGTGTAAGTGTTTGCCGTTTGTGGGTGTATGGGTGTGTGCGTGTGTGTGTATGCTAATCATCTGTTTCCTTTCACACAATAATATACCGAATGCAATTTTGCAGGATATCAAACGTCATGATCAAGGCATTTACCGGTGTCGTGTGGATTTTCGCACAGCTCAAACTCAGAGCTTCCGTTTCAATTTGTCTGTAATAAGTGAGTATCGAAAATGATGGCATGCGAGTGCTGTCAAAACTTGTACTCTATCTACACTACCTATCTAACTAACTATGTATCTTCTGTGTGTGTCTTTTTGTGCCTCGTTGTTTTAGTACTTCCGGAGCAGCCCCTCATACTAGACCGCTGGGGTCGTCAACTGAATGGCACACAATTGGGGCCCAAGCAGGAGGGTGACGATATTGTTATCACTTGTCGTGTGGTGGGCGGTAAGTAAACGAACCAGCTTAACCCCATTGACCCCCACGCCCCAAGCGTAGTAGTATACTATTGCAGCTATATGTATTGCCACACATGGCTATATCCGTTCGCCCGGCTAGACAATTTCCTGTTAATTTCCTTAAAAGGTTTGGCCGACAAAAAAAAAAAAAAAACTACAGAGAAAATGCTGTAAACCTCAAGCCGCAATGCCCGAAAATGAAAATATCACAAAAGTTTGCTTTTGCTTTTGGACCCGATTTGGTCGGCTTTCGTTTTTTCTTGCGTTATTTTTTTAAGCTTGACTTTTTAATTTGCAACATTCCAAGTCCAGCTATTCCCCGTATACTGACATATATGTACATTGTTTTTTCTTCCTTTTGACTCCTTGATAGGTCGCCCACAACCACAGGTTCGCTGGCTCGTTAATGGACTACTTGTCGACAATCAAAACGAGCACAATTCCGGCGATGTTATCGAGAATCGACTGTTGTGGCCGTCGGTGCAGCGCAACGATTTGAATTCCGTATTCACGTGTCAGGCATTGAATACGCAATTGGATAAGCCCAAGGAGAAGAGCTTCATACTGGATATGCATTGTAAGTTCATGCTAGCCCACTCCACTCCACGCTGCCTGTGGCTAATAAATTTGTTTAAAAATTCCCACAATGACCTGAAAAATGAAAAGGACAGCTGGTCCAAATAAGGTTCTTGCTAGGCCAGTCATGTCTTGTGAAGGAATGTTAACTTGATTGATTTGGAATTTGTAATCTCATAATTAACAATTAGGCATGTTCGGTAGCCATATGAATGTAGGAATTTGCTCCAAAAGCCGCAATTAAATGACCACTTTCGTCAAATTAAATTTAAGTGTTTATTTCACAACGTTTCTTAATACTAGTGGCATACAACGACTTCATTTTATTAATTTATTTATTGTTTTAACAAATTAAACCTAGTATACCAATACCAATACCAATACCAAACCTAATAATAGTTTATCGAGCAGTGGCTGCTAGGGCCTTTTACTCACAAAGACTTTAGATTACGACAGTTTCTTTTTAATTTAAGTTCAGATTACAGTGTTTCTTAAATGTCACAAGCACATCTGTTCGCTTTCAATAATCAAAAATAATCATCGAGCCTTTCGATAGTACCTCGATAACTTATTATCGATACAACTTATCTACCTTAGCTACCTCTATATCTGAACATCTTGATACATCCTTTGACCCGAATGGTGAACACCAAATCTTCATATACCCTGCAACTGCATTTGTCCTTAAGGAACCTTCACTGTCATCTAATTTTTTAACAATATACCTTCCACGTCTCAACTTACGTGTCAGTATATAAGGACCTAAGATTTTTCCCTTCAGCCTTAGACCGTTTATAGATTATGTACGCTACCAAATCTTGGTTTTCGTACTCTATTCCCGTTCTTCTGGTTTTATGGATTATCTTGCGCGTTTCCTCCTGTATCTGTGCTATCTTTTCTTTAGCTGACTCACGTACATACATTGTCCCTTTTCCTTGCAACTTCGCTAGATTCAAGATTTTCCAGTTCATTTTCATCTTAGTTCTAATAACCATGTTTTGAAGATAGATTTTTGTGCTTCTTGAAGGCAAGTCTGACTAGACACACAAGTTACATATTGTACAAAAACATGTGATCATCACTTCACTACTACGAAGATACGAAGGTATATGTCTTCAACTGAAACATCAAACCATGAATGATCGTCGCCTAAAAAGTGTTGTGCTTTTATTGAGGTTGTTAACCAACCCAATTAACCAAAGACTTTGACTGTTGCATAAAATAAAAGTTATCATGTAGTCAGGTAATTTGGAAATTACAATCTGAAAAGGTTAAAGCAAGTAATTCCAGTGGGCAAGAACTCAGTCAGAATACGCCCTATCCCTACGGGACAATGTAGATTGAAATCAGCCAACTAAAAATAGTTTATAAATCGCAGGTATATACCAACATGTGTACCAGGTTTGTTTGCCTACCTTGGAGTCAAAAAATGTGTTCATACAGACAGTGGGACAATAGCTTAGGCACACATACCCAATAATTTTTTTTCAAAATTCTTTTGGGAATACAAATTTAATTTTAAAATATATTTTATTAAGCTTTAAAAAGAACGGCGATTCAAATTAATAAATAAATCTAGTTGAGAGCTTAAGATTTAGTTCAGATCGAAACAAAATAAAGGTTGCATTTTTCACCTGATCGTTCCTATGGCAGCTATATGATATAGAGACCCGATTTTGATCAAATTTGGTCAAATCGTATAAACTCTTTAGAGACTCTGTTTGGATGAGTTTTCTGAGGATATCTGTATAAGCAACAAAGTTTTTCACACAAGACATAGTTTTCTAATTTTGATCGCCCTTCTCTGCGATTCTCAAGAATTCAAGGGAGTCCACTACAATTTATCATTTTGGAGGTATACTTTGTGAATAGCAATAGCCTGTTTTGGAGGTCCAGTTTAGTGTGTGTGTGTAAGAGAGAGAGAGAGAGAGAGAGCGAGAGATAGACTGAGTCAGAGAAAGAGAGTGAGAGTGAGAGAGAGGGAGAGAGAGAGAGACAAACAGAGAGAGAAAGACAGAGACAAACAGAGAGAGAAAGACAGAGACAGAGAGAGAGAGACAAAGAGAGAGAAAAAGAGAGAGAGAAAGAGAGAGACAAAGAGAAAGACTTTCAAGACTAAAACGTAAAGAAAGAACGGCTACCTTCGGAGTGCCGAAGCTATATTCCCTAGCATGAATCAGGAATTTGACCAAATTTGGTCAGATTGTATAAACTCTCTAGAGACTCTGTTTGGCAAAGTTTGGTGACGATACATTTATAAATAATAAGGTTTCTCATACAAAAACATTGCCATCAACCGATCATTCCTATGGCATCTATATGTTATAGTAGTCCGATCCAGCCGGTTCCGGCATATATACTGCCTGCCGTAAAAAGAAGAGTCTGTGCCAAGTTTCATTACGATAGCTATAAAACTGAGAGGCCAGTTCGCATAGAAACAGACGTACGGACGGACAGACGGACATCGCTGAAGGCTTCAGACAAAATTATAATACCCTCTGCTAGGGTATAACAATATAAAATTATATATTTTTTTAAATCAAACTTAAATACATTTTTGTATATTTTAAATACACAAAAGTATTTTAATGTTTTTTTATACACTTTTTGGTGCATCCAAATATATTATTTCCTATGAAACAATCTAATTTCATTAGAAAATGCATAAGCTGAAAAATCTGTACTTTTCTGAGCATAACATAACATATGTTGTCTGTTTCCTTTCGTCATGTTGAATTTAACAATTCAGCTTATTAATATATGAAAAGGGGTTTTCCCGATCAATGAATGTTTTGTGGCTTTCGAAACTTGTTTATTCCAGATAATAATGCGATTTTTGTTGTTTTCATTTCTACAGTGAAACCATTGACTGTTAAAATTCTGGAACAGCCCAGTTCGATGATTGCCGATCGTCGTTACGAGGTAACCTGCGAGTCGTCGGGTTCGCGACCGAATGCCATAATAACATGGTACAAGGGAAAACGACAATTGCGACGCACAAAGGTGAGTACAGGGAGGAGTGGGGGTAGCACACACAACACACAACAAGGACTCTCACATGACCGCAATTGACGTCCTGTGGCACAGGACCAAAGTGTGTGCGGGGGGGCGGAGTGTTGACTGACTCACGTTCAGCTCGATAAGTTATTGTGTTTGCACGGTCATGCCACACAAACGTGGCTCGTAACTCTTGCACAGAGACAAAGAAGCAGATGGGGGCAGAACGAGGGAGACTGGGGGCTCCCACTTGTTGTCGCTGGGCGTGGCTCACACTTGCCGCCCTGCCGTCCTGCCGTCCCGCCGTCCTGCCGCACTCCGCACTCACCGTTAGAGTAAACACAGATAATGTGATATAAACTCCACAATACACAACATTTCGCCCGCTTCGCTTTTCCTCTGCTATTTTCATTTTTTCTGCCCTGTTTTTTTTTTTGTTTTGTTTTGCTTGAACTTTGGACAAATTTATGGGAGTTTTAGCGCAATTTTGTTGCAATTCATTTTTGTGCCGCTGCCCCTTTGCCCATTCGCACAAAACTGTTGTTGTTTATGTCCATGTCTGTCCGCCTTTTATGCATACTCGTTTATGCATGCCGCTGCTGATTGCTTTGCCGTTTTCAGCTCCACTCCTTTAAAGACCGGAAATGTTTTTCAGTAGTTTTCACGTGGCATAAAGTTGCCGTAATGCGGCAAAAGGCCTTCTCAGCCAGGCCAGACAGTCAGCGGACTGGCCTTAGCCATGTTCTACATGCCTTTTGGTGCCTTACTCTGCCTCTAATATGTGGGCATTGTGGGTGTTTCACATGTCTGTGTGTGTGCCAGGTCCCACCAGACATGTGGATGTTACGAGTATAGACCAAAGTCTACCAACTTTATATGGGACACAACATTAATCAACGTTTGGGGCCGTCGACTAACTACCGAACAGTTCCCTACGAATTGAAGCTAATTATGGTAGCCATGGAGAGCTAACCATGTTATTTTCAATGTTCAAAAGCGTTGCTAGAAAACTTTCAACGACAGTCTGGTTAATCAATCCCAATGGAAGGAATTCAGTTAAACAAACCGTGGGGTTGTGTGAAATTGAATAAATTGTTTTTTTTCCCCGGAAAATAAACTAACCACAAATATATATATTTAAATTATATATGTATACAGAACATGCCCGTATTTCTGGTCTTTACTATTTTATATTCACCATTTGTTATATTTTATAACTTTTCAAAATTTATATTTTTTTTATGAATTGAAATCTTTTACGATTTGTGTTCTGCTAACTTAGAGGCAAGTTAATCTAATCAGAACTCAAAATGTATTTCTTTATTTACTAAAATGTATATGTATATTTTAAATTTACAAAGTTGACAATGTTACACTTGTCAAAAGATAAGGGAAATTTCACAATCTATTTCCTAACAACAAGGGTATCCTAAATACAAAATAATATATAATTATATTGTTTAATTTTTTCCTACGTAATATTGGTTAATTTAGAAAATGGAATAGCATTTTCAGTTACAAGAAATGCAATATGCTTTATTTTTTGGAAAGATTGCAATAAAATAGCTATTTCTCTATATATTTTCGGTGCTTGCTCTATTTCAAAATATAAAATAAAAAGCCATTTTAATTAAAAGTCTACAATGATGTACTAAAATATTCATTACTCCTTAGGTAATTAATATTCATGAAAACTGTCTAGAACATTATTTAGAACATTAATTTACCTTTTTAATTAATGCTTAGTCATTCGAATTAATAATCCGATTAGTTAACATTCTGTAAAACTGTTATGATTTAAAAAAATCCCATTCAATGAACATAAGATCTTTATTTATTGTTTTAAAATTGGGATGACTAACTAAATTGACTTTGAAAGTGTTCTCGGCTAGTTTTATTAAGAGTTTAAAACTGCAGTTCTCTGCCATCTCTCTAAACTTTAAGAGCTTAAATCCGCTTCTGACTATTTAGTATTTATCGTTTTTTTATTTCTTTAAGCTGACAGTTAAATTTACGATTTTATTTGCTCACAAAGCTGGTCGCTAACTACCAGCCGTTTAACACCTTGATGCCACTTAAAAGCAAAACACTAATACACCTCTCCACAACACCATACCCACACCCGCACCCGCCCCTGTCTAACCGAAGGACCATATGTGTCTGCATATTTGCGAGCTTGCAGGCGTTTAACAAGTTGGTGTCTGGCCGACAGGGGGCGACAGTGTTCAAAATGAACATTTTATGACCCGTTCAACTAACAACAACAAAAATAACGACTTCAAAAGCACAACTAATTATGTGTTGTTGGCGCTATAAAATGTATAATACCCACACAAGTCACATAAAACCCAAAGTATGCAGCAATAAATTTTAAATTGCAAACATAAAATATTTCGACAAATTTGCGAAAAAAACCCACACACATACAAACAGAGAACAGAAATGGACGAAGAAATGCGCCCGAGGACTTTTTAGGAAGCCCTGGCTCAAGTCTGGCCAAAACTTAATTAATGCAGAAACATTTTCAGGACGACATATCAAAGAACTCGACACGCTCGGAGCTGAGCTTTGTGCCCACCACAGACGACGATGGGAAATCGATAACATGCCGTGCGGAAAATCCAAATGTGAATGGCCTCTATTTGGAGACCATGTGGAAATTGAATGTCGTTTGTAAGTATTACAAATTGTGTTTAAGTATAAAAAATAAGAATAAGAAATAAAATAAAAAAAAGAAAATACAAAATACAAATAAAATAAAAAGGAGCAAGGAGACTGAAAGCATTGCCGACAGCTACCAAAAGGTAGACAGCCAGCTAAATTTATTACGTCGGCGATGTCGACGTCGCCGTTGAAAGCCTTTAAAATGCAAATAAATCAAAGACAAATGACAAATTGTGAATAATTTGCCATGGGCCAGAAGGCAGCTGCCATGGAACCGGTGGAACCAGTTCCCCCGAAGTCCTGCCCCAAATGAAATATGTGGGCTAACAAAATGTATGGCAGGCGCTTAAATTAAATGAAGGACTTTTGTGTACGTTCCCCTACCAAAACTGAAATAACCAAACAACAGTATCAAAGTAGGTCCTTTCCCATAGGTAGGTTTGCTAAGCACTCTTAACGTAAAGTGTTACAATGTTCAATAAATGAAAAAGCTATGCAAATGTTCAACAAAATCAAGAAGCTGTCTTGGCTTTCAGTTGATTTGTTCCATTGAATACTAAATAGGTAAATACAATATTACTATCCAATACTACTATACAATATTATACTGGTATATTTTGTGTAGGATATGGCTAAAAGCTGGAAACAAAGTAATCTTTGTCAATCATTTAAGAAATCACTGCTACAGCAATAGTGAACAGCATGAAGAAGCAATTTTTTACAAGTGGTATAAAGTCATTAAATGTTGTTAAAAATAAATTAATCATTAATCCAAAATATTTGAAGTGCTTTGTAATTCAGCATTGCATATATTTAATTATTAACATTTATAATATACATATCAAATTTAGGAATCATTTTTAAATATAAAGGAATCATAAAATAGTTCTGTCTTGCCACTTCATCCTCCGTTAACCTTAAAATGCTTTTAGCTTCTACATTTGTCTTACCATATTCTTTGAAAAACGCTTATTTTTTATAATAAGTAAGCCTGTATCTTCAAAGAATAAAAATAAATCGAAAATTCGAGTCTTTGAGAAAATGTTGATCAAAATTTAGCTTCTTCTTCCAATTGACTTATTTTTATGCAAGATTTTCAGTTGTCAGTGTGAAGGTAATTTCTGTTACATTATGGAACTGATTGCGAAGTAATTCACATTTATATAAATTGACCCATTAAAAACTTGGAAAAAACTAACATTTTTATTTGAGTTTTTCAAATTCAATGAGCAATTTCACAAATGGATCGACTGTCAGATTTTCTGCATACAAATGCATGTTGCATAGTGTTATATTAGGAAAACCAATACTGTTGTCTTTACCCCTATGAACTGCTTAGAAAGGGTTCATATAAACATAATATATATACTTACTAGCCGGTAATACCCTGGCCTTGCCCGGTGATATATTTTAATTAAAGTGCATTTTGATGAATTTTACTACATACGTCAACCGTAAGAAGTACACAAAAATAAACTTTCTAAATATTTGAGCCCTGTGCTTAATGTTATGTTGTGTAGGGCTATGTCAATATCTTTGAAGCCGATCTAACTAAACAAATAATCTTACTCATTTGACTTTGAGCCCCATTTCCCGTTTGAGGCGTCGGGTAGGCATAGATTTTCCAAAATCGGTAAGCACTCCCTTAAAATATTTTTGATGAGGATTAAAATAATAATCGAAGATGCAATTGAAATTCTTATACATTTGACACAAGCCAGCTTTTGATATATCGAACTATGTAAACTCTTTAAGAGGTATGCACATTTTAAGACAGTTTTACAGTCAATGGGTCAATAGCCACAAAATACTGCGGACATCGTAAAGTGCCAAAGTCACATTCGAGTTTACAGCGCGCGTTACGTATACGTCGCGTTGCCGCTGCAAACGTATTTTATTATTTCGTCTGTGTGTACATTGTATACACACATATGCATACACATGTGTGTGTGTGTGTGTGTGTGTAAATGGCGCATCACGTAATGTTGTTTCTTTGCTTTTCACTTCTTCAAATATTAAATTTTTACTGCAATCTGGTGCGGCAGAAAAAAACAAAACAAATTCAGGCGGAAGAACATTTACTGGTTACGCTTTACATTTAAAAAAAAAAGGTGTTATTAATATATTTTTTATGCGCCACACATACTTTTAGCTTCATATTTTATATTTTAGAATATTATTTTTTATTTGTTTGTTTTTGCTGCCCTCGACGCTGCTACATTGACGCAAATAAACTTTATGATCGGCACGTACGGCAAAATATGTTTATAAACACACATATACGAATACACTGGCAGTGTATGTGCTAGTGAGCAAATACTTGAATTTAAGCTTGTAAAAAGAAAATTTAAAAAAATATAACAGAAATTATGCTTTTTAATTTGGGCCCGTGGAATGTTTACATGTTGTACCCTATAGTCATTTGAGTATGTCCTTGGGCTGGGAAGTGTGCTAAAAACAACTTATGATTGCACATAAAATGAATATGAATGTGTTCAGTCTTAACAGGAAAAAGTTATGACTATCTTAAAATTCCACTTGCCAGACTTTCTCTCTACATTTCATATACGAATATGTAGAATTTTCCAGTTATTAGGAATCTTAAGAATTCTTTAAGAAAAATTATATTGGATATTCCTCAATATATGCAGAAAGTGGATGGGAAAAAAATAATCTAGTGTTGTAAGAAGTATATAAAATAAAATTGAGTTGTATGATCTTATTCAAAGTATTATATTATAATTATTTATTTATTTATTTATTTATTAAAGAGAATGTTAATAAGTAAAGTCTTGTAATGAAGAGAGAGGTAGCTGCCAAAACTATCAGCTCAGGTTTTATAATATTTATGTATATAGCTCTGAAATTTCAAGTTTTAATGAAAATTTACTATACCTTTGTTAGCTTAACTGCATTTGCTTTTCCGGTGTTAACTGAAAATGTTGTCGTATGACCGTAAAATTCTTTACAGCGCAACTCAAACGCGCCTACACCCATTTCAATTATTATTATTATTATTTTTTATATTTTTTAATTTGAACACACATGGCAAATACGCTTCGTGTCGCAGTTGTTGTTGTTGTGGTTCGTCCTTGTTGTTGCCGTGCCATGCGATATCTCTATTCAGCATCATGCCTGAGTTATTATGCCAACTTCGTTTTGGCTTCTTAGGCACGGCATTTGGCAAGGCCATTTGCCATACTTTATGGAATAGGGGGTTTTTGGGGGCGGTGGGCTCTGCTGCATTCCAGCTGCGATGGTACGTATAATTTTCTTTATGTTTGTGCGCTGTGTGCGTATGTGACACGCTCGTTTTAAAATTTATAATGTGGCCCCGGCAAACAAGGAAACAAGACAACAGAACAACAAAATAACATGCAATGCAATCACAGACATAGAGATTCCCTTGAGCGCAGTAACACACTCACACACACACAACCAAACCCGCCAGCGCTGCAGACAATACAAGCACACAATATGTGTGTGTATGTGTATATATGTCCTTTGGCCGTTGTTTATGGCTAGCTACATTGGCGCTTGTGCTGTGTGCGTGCCTGGCATTCGGAAAGCGAAAGCATCGCGATATTTCTCTCAATGCCGCAATTTGAGTTGATATTTTTAAAGTGGGCGAGCGCAAGAGCATAGCAATGGGGATTATAGCCAGATGATATATGGTACCATGCCAATCATCTTAGATTACTTAAAGCATTGAGCATTTTCTAGATTCTAGATGAACATCGAAAATTAAAGTTAAACTTATGAGACACTATCTCAGAGAAAACATTTGACAATTAATGTTTATAGAAAGGATTTATCATATGCCAACAAAAATCATTTATGAGCCTCGATTTATTCTCATAGGAACCATTTTTCTCATGTCAGAATGAATGCATTAATACTTTAAACTTTTACGCTGGCAATATTTCTTCATACATATGATTTATGTTGCCTCACAATCAAATAACATGAAATTTAAAACTGTTTATAATTTAGAATCCGTATATTTTATCCAAGGAAATTACTCTAAATAACGAGCTACTCGATAAATATATATACGAGCATAATGATCTCTTAAAGTTCAGGATCGGAATGTTTCTTATGCAAAATAAATCAAAAAGCTACAGTATAGAGATACAAAATAAATGGTATTTGCTAAGAAAACGGCGAAGAGTGTTAATAGTTCTATAATATACAGCCTTGTTCCGATTTCCGGTTTTGTTTTTACCTGTTCAAATGGGATCTCAATAACATTTTGATAGATAATTCAATTCAATTTATCTGTTGTAGAAGGTAGAGTACATAAAAATGTGCTCAGTAATTATCGTTGGGAAGTTATCACATCAAAAACCAACGAGCACATAAAACCCCGAAAGCAAGTTTGATATTCTTAAACACAACTTTCTACACAGACAACTTGCATCAAGCAGTTCATCGCCTTCAAATTTTGCGCAATGTATCGAGAGCCCAAGAATCATGCATGAGAATAATAAATAAAAAATGTCCTTTAAATTGTCCTTATAATCTGGGGATCTGAAATTTAAAGGAAACTTAACCCGCGACCTAATTGGATGTCTCTAGTTATTATAGTTTCTGAGATCGACGGGATCAGACAGATAGACAGACCGACAGAAAGGTTCCAGAGCGATTCGTATATTGCTCAGTAAAGGGAAATGTCTAAATATTAAATTGTGGTTTAAATTTGAGAGACTGCCAGAATGGCAGAACGATTTAGCATTTAATGCTCATTACGGGTATTATTATTTCAAGGGATAAGAGAATTTGTGCGTAAATGAGTTTATTTAAAAATATAGAATATGTTGAATGACAATACTAAAAACATTTAAAAATTGAAGAAAACATTAGCATATATTTATTTTTAGGAAAATTCGGATCAAGTATTAAAGTTATTTTAGCATTTTGAGCTTTAAGACGAGCCAATTTAGCAATTTGTGATGGTACCGCCAAATCGCGCAGCAAAAGTCGTATATATCAAATGCCATAATAAGCCAACTTTCATTTGCACATAAATTACTGGCAAACTGAGAGAGCGAGCCCAAAACCTACGCTCGAACCCCAAAAGCGTCGATCGATGGCCGCCCAACACTTTGGGGGTTCTGTGGGGCGGTGTCAGCACTTTGCAGTTTGGAGCCCAACGGTAAATGATAATCACAAAAATGGCCTGCAACATGTGTGCGGAAATACAGCGCCGCGACTTTTGGCGAAAGAGTTTTGCGGGCCCTTTGAGCACTTTTGCTGATTGGCGGGGCGCCTGCCTGGTGCCAAGTCAGACGACGAAGACCCGGACACGGACACGGACTGGAACTGGGTCCTTGGGATGGGGGTAGGTAAACTTTGCCAGGCCATTCAAAAGTGAGCAAACTTTTGGCCTCGGTCGTCGTCGTCTAACTCTTGACAGGCGCCGTTTGGCTTTGGCCGCCAATAACTCAACAATATTAAGGCTGGCACGTGCGTCCTTTTCTCCATCATGGTCGCTAGCCTTCGTCCTGGGGCTGTGACTGTCGCCTCTGCTGTTTGTCGCAAAGTTTGTGGCTCGTTAAGCAAATTCAAACGACTTAAGCGGCAACACATGTTCGCAAGCAGTGCCAGGAGCCAGCAGCCAGCAGCCAGCAGCCAGTCCGATCCCTGTCCCAGTCCTTGCCCCAGTTCCCAGTTCCACTACGATGTTGCGAACGATGTTCTCATAACTCTTTGTTGATGTTGCTGTCGTTGCAGCAAATCGCTCATATTTGCAACCACTATTAAATCAAATAGATCTTTTGCAATATTGCAAACTATTTTAGCAATGATTTAGCAAGCTGTCTGAGATTAGAAACTGAAATTTAAAATACTCTCGTAATACTAGGGATAGGATCTGGAGGAGCGGGATTAGGGAAGTAGTATTTGCCATCCCGAACATCTTCCTGAAATTCCTCTAGCATGCCAACAAATTTTAAATATTTTTTTTTAAATATAACTTAGAATATAAATAGCATTATTTTCATTACAAATCCAACTCTGAAGATATGCCCCCTTGTAGTATTTACTAAAGAAAAAGGACATGGCAATGCAGGTCTTAAGGCACTGCGTGAAATCTCAATCTGTAGAATATGATATTCTGAAAAAGTCAATATTAATAGATGTCGCACAGCTGATTTGGTAAAACAACTAATGCAGCTTATGAATGTGAAAATTTATTTAATTTGGTAATAGTTTTAGGAGGTAGAGTTCATGACACTTGAAAAATATTACCATTTGATATTAATATGTGTGTTTAGGAAACTTGTCTCTTTATTAAGATAGAGCTTTTTCCAACGGCTCACTCCATTTTTTATTGCTTTATTCTAATTGAAAGATGGTCGATTCTAAAGCAAGTGATATAAAAGTATGTTACTTTTTAATTTGATAGTATTTTAAATAAATAATTTGCTAAGCCACTATGTTTTAAATAGTTTTACAGCTTTGTGTAGACTTTTAAAATAGATTGCCGGCGATTCCCGACATAAGAGTATAACCTCGTGATACTGTGAAAATTTTTATGGCAGTTTAATGCTTTCGATACAAGAGAAACAAGATAGTATGTAGTTATGCGGCCTTAGCTAAATATCCTTGCAGAAAAGAAAGTCATACATAAATTGCGTCTTCGTCCGATAATTCCTATGGCAGCTACATGTTATTCTCTCAGTTCCGACATATATACTGCCAGGTAAGTTATATAGCTAGATGCAGAAAACAACGAGACTAGCTTACATAATAACAGACAGACGAACAACGTTATATCGTCTTGGTTTATACTGCTTTTCAGGAATATAAACACATTGTAGGGTCGGAAACGTCTCCTTCAATGCATTAAACATTTTGTGACATGTCTATAATACCCTCTTCAGGGGTATGAAATAATCTATTTATAGTCCATTTAATTATGATTATGATCAGGTTCAATTCATTCAATTAACAACTTGTTTGCCAATTGCTAACACTTCACTCTCTACTCTTTTTCAAATCATTTCAGATCCACCGTTGGTAACATTGCGCCTGGGCTCGACACTAACTCCGGATGATATCAAGGAAGGCGATGATGTTTACTTCGAGTGTCACGTACAATCGAATCCTCAATGGCGGAAACTGTTGTGGTTACATAATGTAGGTCGCGTCAAGTCAGCTGGAAGTGAGCTCTTGTCACTCCGTTGTCCCTCTGCCTCCCTCTATCCCTCTGTGCCAAACACACATACCAATCCCAAAACCCCAAAACCCAACGACAATGGCATCCGCAACGGCATCAGGAACTGGCTCCAGGTCGACCTGGGCCGGCTGTCTACTTGGCTGGCTTCCATTCATTTCTGTTTAAGTGTCAATAACATGGCAAGTTGCGTATGCGTTGAGGTGACTGCTTCTGTTCCTGCTCCTGCTCCCCTGTTGCTGCTCTAGCTCCCGCTTCAGCATCGGGATGCATTGCGCTGCATTTGCTCATTTCAATTCACACCAATAATGCCGGTCACAGGCAAGAGGCATGTGGGTAGAGGCATCCAAGTCCGCAATGTGCCGTTTGGCCAAAATAGTTTTGGGATTTGTGGCATTGATTTTGCCGTCACTCAAGTGCAGCCTCCGCTCCCGCAATCAATCAGCAAAAGGGCAGGGAGTGGGGTGACTTCAGGCCTCACAGAATCTATAACAGACCTAGTTTCCCCTTGTGGATGCCTTTGAATGGGTAATAGGGACTCTAGTGTTTCACACATTTTGCCAAATTGAAATTGCAACATTGTGGTGCCACAAAATGTTGTGCAGTTTGAATGCAGTGAATTTTAAAAACAAGTCATATAGGATATACTCAAGATTAATTCAAGAGAATTTAGATCGAGAAAATTAAAACTTGCATGGCAAATATCATTAATATTATTGAAACTATCCATAGTATGTTTAATTCTGTAATAATTGTAAAGAATCATTTAATAGCTAAATAACAATTTCCGTTTAATTTCTACACCATATTGAATATGTATTTCCAGATTGATTTGAATCTTCAGATCTTAAGTGTGTTTATTTTTGCGTATTAATTTCATGAAAATCAGTATTATTTTATTTCATTATACATTTTTTTAGACATCATCCCATTTCCGATTAATTATCATTTCAAAGTGTTTTTGATTTTCTTATCTCCTTATCGGCTTACCTTTTCCAATAGTTTTTATGAAACTGGATCGAGGGCAGGCTCTTAATCAACCGATTTTTGAATAGGTTTCCGGAACTGAGAACAGCTTCCAATTTCGATTCCATATGATTTGATCAGAATCGAACATCCTGAATAAGTAATATTAGCTAACAAGCTTTTAATACAGTAGGGAATTATATTCCCTACTGCAACTGTAATTACTTAGTTTTCAATATTGATCAAATTACTGACATGTTAAATGTTCGTTTAAATATTATATATTTCTGATTTCCAGAAAGTATGCCCAATCATAAGATTCATACGTACCTCCGGTAAATCAGATATTAATGCTGACCAGGATTCAGTGTATCTCATATTCGAGCACACTCTAGAAGAGCATTTTTCTTTGTAACTTCACTTATTTCTATGGGAACATACTAGATATTGGAGTCGTAAGAATTCAAAATATAATATAAGATATATAAATATTACTTAATTTGGATACTCTTTAAGCTTCTTGCATTCTTGTATTATTTTGCCCCGGCTGTTTTCTATTTAAATCTTACAAGCATTTTTATTGCTATTCAAAAGTAGGAAACATAGGCTATTTTATTTTAAAAATTTTGTTTTATTTTAAAGAAAAAACCCAAAACTCCAGTTCCAATAATGCAGTTTCATTTATTCTACAATATTTATTATATTCAAAATTATTTATATAAAGTTAAGCCTTCAGCTAGATATGTAAATGTCATAAATATATAGCAACAATCATTTATTTTATTATTTTTAACCCCTTGGATCTTATGATATTATATGAAACATTAGCTTTCTCTTTCATTTCCTCCTCTTTAACGCACAATTTCATATAGTTACATTTGAGTTAATTTGAACTATATTTCCTTTTCAGGGCATCCACTTGGAGCACAACACCTCGGCTCGTGTCATACGATCCAATCAGAGCCTGGTACTACAGAAGATCACCAAACACTATGCGGGAAATTATGCGTGCAGTGCCATCAACGATGAGGGTGAGACGGTCAGCAATCAGTTGCCGCTGCGGGTTAAATGTGAGTACTCGAAGATGTTAGGGGTTGGCTGGGAAAATGCTCAATGAATATATCAAGGAAGCTGCATGCTCCGCTGGGCTCTGTTGTCCTGGTGGCAAGCGAGTTTCGTTCTGTTTGCATCAGTTGGCATTACGAGTAATATGCCAAACTGCAGCGCTGCCAGCACTTTGTTTGAATGCATCATCTATCTGGCTGTCTGCTACCGCCAAAACCCCCCATCTCCACCATTCTCCCCGCATGTTTTCTTATCATAAAGTCAGACAGCGGCGTTGTCGTCGTTGTCAGGCAGCCCCTGCGTCTCTGCCCCTTGCCACAGTTGATGTATTGCATTTTTTTTTCAGCCCGGCCGTTTTCATTTTACAACTCGGCTCAACTCGACTCAAGTTGAGTTGAGTCGAGTCGACTCGATGTGGCAGGAGACGGGCACAGTTGCAAGTCAAGGCTGTGAAAATATTTTTCATTCCGCTTTTTGCATAAATACAACATTTTGCCATCTCATTTCATCTGCAGCAGCAGCTATGCCGGCTCCTGCCTCCTCCTTATCTGGCAAATCCAGTCGCCTTTCATATGCTTGCCACATGCGTTGCGTCATATTTCATTGCTGCTGCTGGCTGCAGCTCCAGCTGCTGCTGCTGCTGCTGCTATAGCGGAATTACGCTTCAATTTAACAGGCCGCGAAACGTTGCCAACTCTTCTTGCCCCAGCAGCCGGAGCAGCCATAGCAGCTTCATAAGGCACTGCTTAAATTCAAGCAATTTGACAGGCGCCTCCGCCGGATGATGATCGCACTCATAATGAGCTTTGCGCTGAATTTAGAGGGCTTTCCGTGGGTGGGGGTGGAACAGTTCCTAGTCGCCCTTGAGCGATACACATGTTCCGTCTACTGCACCCTACTCAAGTGCCTCATGCAACTAGACAGACGCATTGCTGCGGGCCATAAATTAAATCCTTGGCGCCGCCGCGGCGTCTCTGCCAACTGCGGCTGCAGCGATTTTGGTTTTGTTAATGCGCACAACATTTTTTTTTATGATTCTGAGCCCTTCTATTAAACAAGTTACAACAAGAGCTAATTTCTGTGGTAACTTAGCTGGGATCTAAGGACCTTTAGTAGCTGGAGTCTGTAAAATGCGAATGCGGGCTCTCAAATACACAGAGAGAAATATATGCAGTTATTGTGCTGTATATACAGAATTACATGATTCAAGGTTCCATTTTATGGCAAATTTTAGTTGAAATTTCATAAAATTTTGTTTTTTACGCAATATATATTTGGTTAATCAAAATCATAATTTACAAATTGATAAAAAAAACATATTAAATTTATGAATAGTTATACATATAAACTGCATAATTGGGCTAAACAAAGCTTATCAGGGCTATTAAAAATTAAAGCCCGCACAAGCCTAAATCGATTAAAAAACGGTTTTAGAATCAAGATATTTTATTTAATTTAATTTAATATAATTTAATAACAAATCCAAAGTTTGAATTTTACATTACTGCGCTAGTCACAAATACATAAAATCAAACTTAATATAAAATATTTTATAACTTTTAAATATTTGTTGAGACATGGATTTTACTATAGGAGATAACAAATTGAACTTATACTAATAATTTTTTAATTATACCAATTATATAATTTATTTACTTATTTATTGATTGTGTGTTTTTTAAGAGAGTTTTTAAGCGTTTTTTTAAACTTGAAAGCGCCTCTGATTGTTTTGAGATACTGTGGTGTATGGTTCCAAGCTCGAACATCATTTTCGAATAATTGTCTTTCAGAGCTTTCTAGTTTTGTTCTAAGACTAACAATATTATTTATTCTTTGCGAAGTAGCAAAGCTATGCCCTTCTTATTGATATAAAATTGTTTGTAAGCAAAGCAATATCCTGAAATCAATCCAAGTTCGAATATTCAAGTCAAAGATTCTGTTTGCTTACTCAATAATGTGGTAAATGCTATTAAAATTATATATGTATCCAATTACATTATTAAAAGAATCTTTTATATTGTGCTGGCATGCAGAGTCCCAATTTCTAAAAATATTTTTACCCCGTAAAATAGTGCAAGTATATCAGCTTAGAATTGACTCAAATTACATTGAAGTAGTTTACATATGCTAAATTCGAGAATATTTTCCATATTTCTCTAGTCGACTAGTATATATTATTTTGGTTGAAAACTTAATTTTATATCAGCTTGGGACACATTAGGCCGTGTACCCATTTCCTAATGAAACTCTCGTATTGAACTATCATTATAAGTCCAAGGATAATTGCTTTATCAACATAATTTCCAATAGACTTATAAGTATTTTCCTAATTTAGTTTGAGTTCATTGAACTTTACTAACTGTGCTGCGTTGGGCAACAAGTGTTAGTCAAGTGGCGTCTCAAGTGCTGACTAATTAGCTGACGTCTGATCAAACAGCCCTCGTGAATTCGCAATTTGAATAAGCAACAGTAACAGCAAAACAGTAACAGGACCGACAACAACAAAACGGGGGCTGTTTTGGCTAATTAATTACGCCCTTTTGTAAATTTTTAAGACAAACAATTCATCAAAAATTCAACTTGCCTCACTGCTAATGGGTTTGGTTTGGTTTGCTTTACTTTTGTGGAGAGCGATGGAGTGCGGTGGGGTGCGCAGTATGTAGCGTGGGTAACGACGACAGAAAATTACGCATACGCCACGTGTGCTGTCAGCTAATAATCCTTTAACATTTATGAACGCCTTATTTACCTGCAAGTACTAAATCATGTTGCCACATTAATTAATTTCAAGCAAACAAGGACGACGTCCCCACTCGACGGCTTTCCACGAATGCTATTGCCATTGGCTTTGACACTGACTGACTGACTACCTTGGCACCTCCTCCACCCCGACCCCGTCCTTGTCCCTGTCCCTGTCCTCGTTCCCGTTCCCGTGCACACTCAAACTGATGAGGGGGCGTCCTTCTGTCTAAATCACTTTTGTGCGTTTCCCTGTGCAACGCCCAAGCAACTCGCAAGCCAAATGTGTTACCTTGTTTTTTAACGTTCTTGGTCACAACATTAACGCTTATATTTTGTGGCCTATAGAATTTTGCTATTATCTCTGTACATAATACAATGCCCTGAGCGTATTCTATTTATATCCACTTACTGTTTAGTCTAATGACTTCAATTTTCAAAATACAGCACTTTGAAACAGAGCGTTTGTATCAGTTGTCAACTTGGTAGATTTCTTTTACCATCGTATTTCAATATTATAAGTAAAAGTATAAATCAAGAAAATTGTTAACTATTGTTCAGATATTTCAGAACAAAAGTTTCAGGAAATATTTTTATTTAAGATTTATATTTCTAAGTAATTAAAAATTTGTTCCTTTCTTTAAGTTCAATTACCAAAAATTGGAATAGTATTGAATGTTTGGAATTATTACTATCCTCGGTTGTTACTTTTTGAGTTATTGAATAAAAATGTTCATTCTAAATATTTTAATTAGAAATTAATTGCTTAAATACAATTCTAGGATCTTTTTGAAAATAATATAAATATAATTATTTCTCGTACCTTTGATTACTTTAACTATTGAATTCCTTGGGAATTTAAAGGAAATTAAGTTTTTTAACATCCAAATACACATATACAAGTATGTAAGGTTTTAATACAGGGTATTACTAAGTGTATAACTATATAAATTGATTGAGCCTTCCTATTTGTATCCTTACAGACACGCCCGTTTGCAAGCACACGGATCGCGTTATACTAATTGGTGCCTCCAAGGATGAGACTGTTGAGGTTGTATGCGAGATACAAGCGGATCCGCCACCTCGGTGAGTTCAAACAAAAAACCCTCAGAATCGGATCCAACCTGCCCCGGCGTCCCCTTTTACCCAGGGTCTGCGCTTCCTCTTTGCTGTTGTAGGCAATTGCTTCCGGTTTCCTGTTGAATGGAAGTTTGCTAAATTGACAAATGAATGTAATTGTGTGTGAGTGTGAGGCTGTGCGTGTGCGTAACGGAAAATGATGTTTATATGATAGGAAATGTGAGAAAATTCAACAATATTTTGATTCAATGGCACTTCAAAGGAGGCGCTTAAAGAATCTGTTTTTTTTTCTTTTGGCGTGCCAGCCACGCCTTTAATTCAACGAATTTAATTCATTTTAAATGTGCAGCTGGCGCTGACGGGGCGGTGGCAGGGGCGTGGCGTGGTGGTGGCATTCAGCTGGACTCTGTTAATTCACATTGCCACATTTGGCCACTTTAATGTTTTTTTAATGAGCCACCGCACCGCTGTGGCCTGTCGAGCGACTTTATGCCTGTCTATCTGTCCATCCGCCTTGTCTTGTATTTAATTTCAATTTTTCGTCCTGTCTCGCTTTTTGTGTGTTGTGCTGTGCTGCGTCTTGAGTTGACGCTTTATGCTAAAATAATTAATCATTAGCCAGTGGAAAATATGCGCGATGCTGCTGGCAGCGCAGCTGCGTCATGTAATTGTTGTGGTAGCAGCGGTGGCAGCGGGAGGGGAGAGCCAACGGCGGGGGCGGTGCTCAGCGTGAACATTAAAAAGCTGCTGCATACTTTGGGGCGCGCTAGCTGGCCCGGGGGCGGCTACAACTTAATTTATCAGCATTTAACTGCTTGACAGCAATGCCAACAGTTTTTTTTATTTTTTATTTTCTTATTTTTGGTTTTTCTTTTATTTCTGTATTTTAAAATTAAAGTATCATATTGCAAAATATGCAAATCATTTACTGCGTGCTGGCAAGTATTGAAAGTTCCACAACAAAATACTTTAAGCCTTAAAGTTTAAAGTGTTGGACAGTTGCGAGAAATACTTTTAACAACTTGTTTTTTGTTTTAATTTTAAATTTGCATATTTATTTAACTTGTTGTGCTGCTACCTTTTTGACAGCTTAAGCTAGTTGTAATTATTTCTTAAAACTATTTAATAAAATGAATTTAATTTATTGAAGTAAAAGTTGTATATTAAAAATAGTTTATATATCCTTTCAGAGGGTATTCAAATTTTTCAGGAAATAGGTGGAGCATTGTTAGAGCTTTTTTCGACCCCAAAAGCTATTTATTAATTGTACAACAAAATTTCGGGCGAGCTTAGACATTTAATACACTTTTATTTTACCAAAATCTCAATTTTCGACCGATTTATCCTATGTCAACTATATAATAATGTGGTTCGGTAGTGACAAAACTAAAACGACTACGTAAAGTATAATAAAACTCCCAATTGCTGAGTTTAAGTGAAGCAAAAAAGTTTTTCGTGATTATTTCTATGACAGCTATAAGATATAATAATTCGATTTGTGGCAAATTTAGTCAGCCTGTGGCAAACATTTCAACTTTCGAGAGATCGTTTCTATTGCAGTTATTATATATGATATGAAGCTTCGATTTTATCCAAAAGCAAGTGCTTTGTTCTATTAGTTCGACTAAATAAGTTTGGTTGGGATATCTGTCTCAATACCGATTGTTTCTATATTAGCTTTATAATAAAGCATTGAATATTTCGTTAAAAAACATAATTGTCGACCGACCGTTTCTATGGCAACTACATGAAATAGTTGTCCGACTTCGACTTTTATTTACTTTCCAGAAACTCGGTTTGTTTGAGTTTGGTAAGGATATCTTCATGCACAAAAAGTTTTCATACTATAACATGAAATGACGGCTATCTTCAGAGTGCCGAAGCTTTATACCCTAGCACTCGATCGTTCCTATGGCAGCTATATGATATAGTGACCCGATTTTGATCACATTTGATCAGATTATATAAACTCTTTAGAGACTTGATTTGGATGAGTTTGGTGAGGATATCTTTACAAACAACAAAGTTCTTCATACAAAACATAGTTTGCTAATTTTGATCGCCCTTCTCAGCGATTCCCAAGAATTCAAGGGAGTCCACACCAATTTATCATTTTGGAGGTATACTTTGTGAATAGCAAAAGCTTATTTTGGTGTGTGTGTGAGTGAGAGAGAGAAAGAGAGAGAGAGAGAGAGAGAGAGAGAGCGGCTATTTTCGGAGTGCCGAAGCGTTATAGCCAACCAGAAATTAATTTAGATTTGATGAAATATTTGTATAAACAAAAAGTTTGATATAGTGATTCGATTTTGACCAAATTTGGTCAGATTGTATACACTCTTTAGAGACTCTGTTTGGGAAAGTTTGGTGATGATACATTTATAAGCAAATAAGTTTTTCATACAAAAACGTAATTGTCTACCGATCATTCCTATGGCAGTTATATGTTAAAGTGTTTCGATCTGGCCGTTTCCGACAGCAAAAAAAAGGATCCGTGCCAAGATTCATGTAAAACAAAGAACTAGATTGCATTGATACATCCACTAGGCTATTGATGACAATCATCATGATACCTCGGGGAGTCGGTAAAGCTGACGTTAATGCATTACACATTTTGCGAACAAATTATAATTCCCTTTGCAAGTAAATAATCATTCAATCTGTTAACAAAAAGATTTTAAAATTTATTTATAAGTTTGTAATTTGGTTGAAAATCATTTCACGAATCCTTTTAATTGCTTTTGTTTTAACATGTTTAATTTTAAATTCTTCTCTTTTAAGAACATAAATACTCATTTGCTTGAATCACATATAATTATTGATTTCCCTTTTAATTTTCGTATACATTTTAAGTTATTTATTTTAAATATGTATATGGCTATATACAGATTTACTCTGTCCAAGAGCCGGTGAAAAACGAAAGCGTCCAACCGAATATGCCAGAGATAATTAACCTTTTAAAAGGCTTCCCATATGCATTCACCGGACCCTTAGCACAGCACTGCAGGACATCATTTGAATGTCTGTGTGTGTGTATGTGTGTGTATGTGTGAGTGTGTGGGTGTGCGTGGGCCTGCGCGTTTGTCTGTGTGTGGGCGTATTTAACCTTTAATATTTTAACGAGCTATTTTAAAAATGTAAAACTTTGCAAACATGTCACACTTGCTGCCTGTTCCCTGTCTCTGCTCTGTTCCGAACCGATTCGCATTTCGCCTGGACTGATGATACTGCCTTCTGCACGCACATCTTCCTGACAACGCAACTGTCAAAATGTCAACGCTACACAAACAACAACGACAACAACTGTTGATAAAACAACAAACAAACAACGCACAGAACATTTCGCTGGAAATTCAACAACTCGGGCGAAACTCTGGACGTGGGCAGCGAGCGTTTCAGCGTGAATGGAAGCCGCAGCATTTTAAAGTACACTCCGGTCACAGATCAGGTAAGCAGCCATATCCACCCACCAATTAAGCGGCACATAACAGTCGCCCCATACGAATCCATATTTGCATATATATATATGGGAATAATATATAACTACATACTTACCTCTATATATTTGTGTGTGTTTGTGTGTATTTACAGGATTACGGCACGCTGTCCTGCTGGGCGGCCAACGAGGTGGGCACACAGCAGCAGCCCTGCCTCTTTCAAGTGGTCCTAGCCGGTAAGTGGACAACATTTAAATACTAAGTATACTCTACAACTTATAGGCAACTTATATTATATTCTGAATTGTTTAGAATTAACAGATCCCGAATAGTTGTATATACACAACAAAAGCTAATGTTCAGGCGTTCGGCAAAAAGCCACTCCATAAGCCTATGTAGATATTCAATTATTTAAACAAAACTTAAAAATGATACTTTTTTTTGCTCTATAAATGTTATATGAATGAAGACTGTAGGCGATGAGTAAGTTTGTATAATAAAATTGATAAAACTAATAAAATAAAAGCTGAATCAACTTGATACACTTTGAAAACTACACACATTTCTGTTGTGAAATCTTTCGGATGTTAATCTAAATCAAGTTGTATATTAACACAAATCGATTAAATTTAATAATTTAATTAAAGCAAAAGCTCTTAATTAATACTACAATTAGTAGTTCAGTAAATAAAATATACTTTATCGCAAAAAAGATTAAAAAGAATACCATTCGTAAATAAAATCCGAGTATTTCAGAGCAGTAAACAAATCGAATCCCAGCTATTTGATCGAGCTCGAAATTATGAACAGGCCTTAATAACCATTACCAATAATTGAAATATAATTGAGAGGTTTAATGTAGTTAAAGCACAATTTGGAATTAAGTTTATATATATTTAAAAAGTATTACACAATTTATATTAATTAAACAAACTGTTTTGTTATCATAATAATTGAATGCTTGAATAGTCAATAGGCATTTATAAATCACAAATATTGCAACAACTAAAGTAATTATTACTATTAGATAATAGTTAGCCAAAAATATTTCAGGTGCTTAAGTTGTTGGTTGATAAAACCTGAATCTGCTTTCAGTGTGTCTGTCTGTCTGTTTTGTGGCTTTTGAGACTTAAACATGTTAAGGCCACATGCAAACACTCAGAGCCCCTCACAGCTTGTCTGAAACATACAGACCAGAGATTGTGTCATTGTGGTAAACCTTCGTTTACAAATAAAGAAGAAAAATACAGAAATAAAAAAAAAAAAAATAACGACAAATTTTCGCATGTTCTCTTTTTGTCGCCCCAAAACCGGCCGCCTTGTTAATTTCCTGCACAACCTGCAAACACGGACCACATAAATCTGATTCCGATGCCGATTCCCATCTGTGGCCCACAGCACTGCCCAATGGCGTCAGCAATTGTAGCATCTACAATCGCACCGAGCTCAGTGTTGACATACAATGTATACCCGGCTACGATGGCGGCCTGCCCCAAATATTTGTTCTCGAAATGTTTTCGACACGCACCGGCATCACCAGGTAAGCATATTAATCAACTATAACTACAACTACACACAGCAACTTACCTGTCGCCGACGGGGCTCCTTTGGGTTGCTTTTAAGCGGATTATATAGGGGCTTTGCTTGGCCCCGGGCTCAGACTTGCAGCATATGTTGGAATATCTCGAAAATGCGATTAACTGCTGCCCCAGGTCAATTAAATTTGGGAACTGCGGTGCGCACATTGCCAACTAACTCCGAAAGGGTAGTTATTTACTTATGCAACCCAACTTAAAGTTAAGACTTATGAGCTGGCCTTGGTTGTAGCAAGCTCCAGCTGCCACCAGTGCAACATAATCAAGAAGTTATAATTTCCACTTTACAATGGGATTTCTGTCATACAATTTGGATTTATTAGGAAAGGGAAGGTTTTTATTGTTGTTAGGCTCATTATAAACAAGTAAGAACGTTGCAGTCGGCGGTGGCGTCCGACGGCGGACGCACCCGACTGCAGAATACTATGTTCCCAGTCCTATGTATATAATATGGTTATTTGTGAGTTCAGAAAGAAACGCGATTTTGCTCCATTGGGGGGGTGGGGGTGGGGGGGTCCAAAAATTTTTGATGCAGTTTTATCCAGGCGGTCAACATTATCTGATCTTGACACTTTATAAACTGACGATATACACCAACATGTGTGCCAAATTTGGTTGCTCTAGCTCAAAGATAAAGGCAAAAAAATTGCGTTCATACGGACAGACGGACAGACGGACATTGCGCAAACCCAATATACTATTTTTCCCTTCGGGAACATAGTATAAAAATATAGTTGTAGGAATCATGCGTGTAGTGAGTGCGATGGGAACAATATTGAGATGTTGTCTGAAATTAGACCGGGACACTTCATAAACTGAGGATATACTCGAACACACACCTTTCTACCAAGTTTGGTTGCTGTTGCTTTAGGAGACATTTCACAAACACAATATACAATTTTTTAAAAGATGTTTAAACAGAGTGTAAAAAGTACATATATGCAAATCCATAAGAACTATAAATATATTTAGAATCTATGGTCCGTTTTACGCCTTTAATATTACACCTTTAATGATAATTTATATACCATTTCTAAGGTAATTGAAAAAACTCTCAGCTTAATTTATGAAAGATTTAAATCGCCGATATAACGAGTTAAGGTAACACTAACACAATGATACATATACACAGACACGAATGTGTCAAGCCAACAAGTAGGCAACACATTAAGATGCCTAATTTTGTATTTCCTATACATATAATTCCCAACTGGTTAAAGCTTAGGACGCCTGAAATAAACATAAGATTTTCCAACAAGCAGAGCAATGTTAGCAACAGTCATATTATTCAAATTTGTGAATATTGAACTGAACATTGTCTCTCGCTAACAACTTTATTTTTATTTTTACTTGATTTTCTTTAAATAAGAAATTATTTTTATAAAAGTGTTTAAAATTATTATTTTTATTGTTCATGACACAGAAGTTGTCTTATTTTACACCTGGATCATATCCATAGACTCTTTGACTTCGTCATGAGTCCTATTCTATCCTCAACGGGAGACTGTTGTCTCTCATATTATAGTGGACTTTGCCACAAAGCGGTTCTGGACCTACAAGGTCCAGCCCCGCCCAGTTTAATGGGACTTCGTTTCTGAAATTGTATTGCAAATTGACTATAAAAAAGTCTTTAATGTACAAATATTCTCAAAGGGAATTAAACTTATTTTTCAAACAGACGCAAATACGAGTATAGCGTGAATAAATAATAATAATATTTGCTAATCTTGCATATACCCTGGCGCAAACATCCAGCAATATATTTTTACCTTACTACTTTATTTAAAATCTTACTTTGTTCGGACATTACCCGCCACGTACTTTTACAAGCCATTTGGCTTTGAACTCCCAGTCTTCACTGATGGGTTACGTTTCTAAATCCGGTTGGTTCCTTCCATGAGGTTTCTGTAGCCTGACAGCCTCACTAGCTGACCATTGGCGCTGGCCATTGCTTTTGATGTCACCTGAAGTTGCGCAATGCAGCAGGTTATCCTTAATGACGATCACAGCGGCTGTGACGTCAACCAGTGGATTAACCACTTCATTTGCACTCCTAATACAACCATGGTTGTTTGAGTACTATTCTTGTTCGTTATTTATAAAAATGATTGTTCAACTGAAAAGTGAACTAGTTAAAGCACTCGCTACTAAGGCCTTCGGCTATGCAATGTAGTTAAATATCATTGTTTAAATTCGATTAGTTCTACAACATTAAAGTTCAAGTGATACTTCTACACTAGGAAATCAGTGGGACTCTTCACAATGATTTTGTGTAAGTATTTCGTTGTATATCGGCATACCTTTCTGCCAATAGAACTTTCATCATGATTTCCGGTTTATTATGCGAAATTTGCTCATACAAAAGGTTCCAACTGGAAATTGACAAGCATCCAAGTCCGGACATTCATTAGAGGAATGATCCAGGGGATACTTTTGACGGCAACAATTATCTTATAAAACAAAGATATGTGATGCCTTAAATATTACTTTTGATTTAGTTTTTGGTATACAAAATAATTGAATTTAAACTGGCTTATTGCTATCTTGTTATTATGACAGCTTGATGAGTTGGTTGATGATCTTAGGCTTTGCCGCTGATACTTACGTTAAGTCCATCCAAGCCAAACACGACTATATTATGATGAGAAATTTGGTCGGAAAGCCTCTTCCTGTGAGAAATTCAATAATCAGGAGAGACCTTAATATACTCTAGGTTATTAAGAATACCCTGAACCACTCTCTTAAGATTGCAAGCCAAAGGAAACTAAAACTTGGCTAAAACTTTGGTAATTCGTAAGAGACAAAGGTGTATTTATTAATGCTCTGCCTGACAGACTGATGTATTCTGAGCCACAGCCCGACGCTGACCAAAAAGAAACATAAAAAATGAACGAATCTTCATAAATTTGAAATATAACTGCATTTTGATAACAAGTCATTTCAAAGTCAGTCACAAACAGCAATCATAAGATTTAATGATTGCTCATTGACTTATACAAGAGATATCTTTACGGGTCTGCTGATAGAGTCACGCCTGGTCAGAATTGGGGTTAGTAAATAAATACATATCTATGTTATATATAGGAATATTATTGGCAGGCTCCCACGCACACACAGCCTCAATAGAACACATCCTATATCTGCGCTTGACAGCTTCCTTAAAGCGATATTATTCAATAGTATTAGTTTCGGGCTGGCAATTGTGAATGAAAGAAGAGACTTCTCTGGGTGTCTGAGCCAAGTGTTTGCCTGATTAGCATAAATGTGTGCTCACTCCTCAGGAGTCGTGTAATTAGGCGTGAAAGAGAGGGGCATTAGGACAAGTTCTTCTGGTATAATGTTGCTCAGGCCAATCAACAATTTATATGCATGTTAAATGGGTGTTTAAAGAATGCGCATTATATTAGGCGCGCATTATATTAGGCCAAGTCCCAAAATCGAATCGTATTCATATGCACACATTACATTATGCGGAGGCATTGTATAAATTTGTGTCAGTTACCCAAAAACAAAACCAGAAACATTTAATAAATATTGCTTATTAAAACAATGGCAGACGGCAGCGCAACGTAAAGGATAAGCCCGAGGGGAAAACTGGGAACAGCCCAAAATATCAAAGGACCCTCATTCAAAAAGATTGTGCCAAAACGCAACAAACGTCGTCATCAATGTTAAAATGTTTGTAAAAGGAAATGGCATGCAGGATAAAAAAATACATAAGAAACAGCACACAAATTTCTGAAATGCCGAAAGTTTAGATACCCTAACTTATAAGCAAAAGTTAAGATAGCTTTAGACAAATATTCTAATCAAATTTACTGTATTTAAAGAGTATTCCTAAGACATCCCATTTCGGATGACGATTTACCAATACCAACATATAGGAACTTGGTGTTCCAATATTTAGGAACTTGGTGTACCTCACTTCGCTGTGGCTCATTGTTGTTGCATGGATAATAAAGTAAGAAATATACAAAAAAATTGACGGGTGTGAGTAGATTTTTCAAGATGCATTCAACAATTTTACGCCCGTGGGGGTAGATTTTCAGGGAAAGCCAGTTGTTGCTGGTACACAGAAACAGCTTTGTTTAAACCTATACAGATTTCGTGATCAACAAAAATAAGTATACAGGCACCAATTTTAAATATTTCTTGAATACAATACACATTTCGTGACAAAGTAAATATACCCTCTGCTAGGGTATAAAAGGATGCAAAATTTATATAGACATTGAACCCTAATATTTCAGAGTTTGCAAGAGCAAAAAGAAAGAGACAAGGCAAGTGAAAGCCGCAACAAGGCAAAAGGCATCAAATTCAAATTGAGGTCATGATTGAAGCATTGGAGCTGGGGCGGAGCGGAGTGTGGGTTAGAATGGAATGGGCCAAAGTCCAAGGCAGGACCGTAAAAGCGTAAGCTGCCAAAATATTTTTGGTATTTGCTGGGGTTTTGCGCCGTGCTGACATTTGATTGCACATGATTAAAGGCTCTGGGATGTTGATTTGGCAATCTGATTTAATAACGTCTCCGTTTCTCTGTATTTTCGTTTTGGCGCAGATTCAATCTGAGCAACGCGGAGGAGGCGCTCTTCTCAATGGAGAATCTGGACACGCTCACCTCAATGATGATGCAGGAGAACAACTCGCTGAGGCTGCGCATCTACTCCTACAATCAGAAGGGACGCAGTGCAGCATATCTGTTGCCGGATTTCATAATTGGCTCAACAGCTTACAAGACAGGTGAGTGGCACACACTTATACACAGACACCCACACATACACACACAGATACACACAATCACATGCAAGTGCTAGGCTTGATTGATGGATGGGAATCGTAGGGCTTCTTCTGCATTTGCCACATGAAGCTGCTGCTGCTCCTGCGAGCTCCTGCCGGCTTTCTGAGATTTCATGTTTTAATCGCAAGACAGGTCTTGTTGCTACTTGTTGGCTGGCACACATGGTGGCGACATTTGACAGGTACCAGAGTCATCTGCAGTACTTACATAATCAACATGCCTGCCTCATGGGCCGCCTTTTGATGGCTTAAAATATGTGTAAAATTACTTTTTGACGTGTCAGCTGCACTGCAATACCAAATTGCCGGGCACAGTGGTTTGAATTAGCTCAACAAAGTTGTGAATATCTAAATTTGTTTAATTTTATAACGATCTGTGAGTAGACCCCACATAAGTGGTGTAAAAACATCGATGTTTTCCATACAAAACATCGATGTTCTTCGATGTTTTCCATACAAAACATCGATGTTCTTCGATGTTTTCCATACAAACATCGATGTTTTTACATCACTACCCCACAGTCAGATAAAATAAAAAATAAAAAGCACCCAATAACAAACACACCAATATGGTACTTTCTTACACCAATGTTTTATATACTTTTTTATTAAATGTTTAAAACTCAAACAAAAATACTTAGAAAATTTTTTTTGGTATTTTTTGTTTTATTAATTGAATCTGACTGCAATTTTTGTAAACAACTTAAATCAAATTTAAAAAAAAACTTTTTCAACTGAATCTAAAATTAAATCTGAATATTTAATATTTATCGTTACGAGTTGTGCTCTCAATAATATTTAACTTTCAAACTTTGAAGCCAATTAATTTTAAATTTGATCACTTCAAATTTCTAATAAGAATTTTATTTATTCTTAAATTTAGTATTAAATTTCCTATAATTTTTTTGTTATTTTGTTTTTACATATTTAAACAAACTAAACCTAGTATTCAAAAATTAAAACTTTAGTTGAATTGTTGGACATTTTGTTAAGTATTTTGTACCACTTTTCCCAAAATTGCTTACTTTGAAATATAACACTGACTCCCGATTCTCCCTGGCCTTTCTTATTTTCATGTCGTCAATTCAACCCGCCTAAAAATAAAACTGTCAAACGACATCAAACTGAACGGAACCGCCTTCCATGCTCCTTCTCATCACCTATATCAACCACCTGATATATGTGGAATATTTGCGATGTGCGCTGCCAATCTACCTAAAACCGACGATGATTTATGACCGACGATTGTCAACCTGTAATTACAACAATAACCGATGACAACAATAACGATAACAGACGATGATGTAACACTGACGTTGTCGCCGGTGATTGTTGGCAGCGTTTTAACCATCATAATTATTGGGGTGGCCATCGCGATACGAATATTTGTGGTAACATTTGTCCACAATTTGCGACGCAATCGCCAGCATGGCAACAAGGCGACAGCAGCGGGCGTGGTCACCCAATCCGGCGATGTCTTTAAGGTGAGAGCACTCCACAATTCCCCTCCCACCAACACCGGAAATCCGGACACCCGACTCGACTGCGATTAATATTATTTGGCGACATTGCAGAGCGGCAACCTAGAGAAACCGCGCTGGCAGCATACGGACATAAAAACGAAATCATCTGAGGATTTGGTGGAGGACGAACGTGATCCTGACGTAATACCCTCGCAATATGGTAAGCTCATAAAGAGTAGTTGCTTGTCGTTAAGTTAAGTCCACTTAGACTATACCAGGTTTTTCATGCACTTTGTAAATCATTGTAAAAGTTATTGAAGTGACTTCATCGTGCTGGTTGTGTTCCAGAAAAACAAAACTTATTTAGATATACAGTGTAGTAGGGAAAGAATATTACTGCGTTTCTGCTAAGAGCATTATTTATTTATATTGCAAATTTTCCCTTTTCAAAATTCACTAAATCAACTATAGTCAGAAAAGTAAACACAAATATACAAATAAGTATCTTATTTTTAGTAAATTTGCACCTAATCATACGATATTGCTTTTTTTATATAATGGAAGAATTTATTAAACTTTGTGCAAATGCAAGCACTTTTGAAATTTAATGCGTTATTTCATTTTCTAAAATTATGGAAGAATTAAAAAAAAAATGTTTACAAATTGTAGTATTTTTGTAATTTTGAAATATTGCAATTCTAAGATTGTTCCAAAAGTTTAAATTTATTGATTTCTTCGCTTTTGAAACAATTGCATCTAATCATGTAATTAAATCAATATAATTCAAATTGTAAGATTTCTTCTTCTGTAAAAGAATGAGCATCATCAATAATTCCATGACTTATTTATGTAATTAAATCAAAATGTTTCAAATCGAAAAGTTTTTAGTTCCATATTTGCACATTTACTTGTTATCATTAGTTATCGATAACTACAGGTGACTTCGATAACTGAAATCTGAAATTACTGTTTTAAGATGCAGTCACATGATATGTAATTTTGCCACATATGTGGCACACGATAGAGCAAATCAATGATTTCTATGGTACAAACGTGCCATATTAGTTTATATGTTAATATATTTAACATATATTCTTACTATTAATATATAAAGTTATTGACATTTTATTACGATAACAATATTTCATATATGTGACAAAATGGCATATCGTGTGACCGCACCTTTAGAGTATTTATGATTCGGCATGTTTAAGAATTATCCCTAACTTGTTTATTGTTGTCCAGTCCCAACTGTCGAGTTGTCAGTTTCGACGGTTTTATAGTGCGGCGATGTGCACTTTGCCCATTAAACTTTAATCAAATTTTATGGCTACTTTTGTGACGTTTACTTCCATGTGTCTCGCTATCAAAATCGCTATCGCTTCCTGCTTCCTGCTGTTGGACGACCCGTAACCGTAATCAATCTCATCAACACAACAATACGACCGACAATCCAAACATTTGCGACCCCGCCAAACCAATCCAATCCAATTCAATCCAATCAACGGATGCAATTTTCTTTTAATCGTAAATATTTTTAACGATGGAATCCGCCAATCTAAAACGCAACCGCATCCTCACATGAACATATGAACACATGGACACTGCAACGTGCCCCAAAACGTGGCACCATCATCAATAAATTTCAATCGCACAGTTGGCGGCAGCAGCGCCGGCAGCAGTGGCAGCAATGCCTCCAACGTTGGCAGCACCACAGCCGGCACCGCCACGGGCAGCAGCACCTCCACAGCGGTGGCCGCACCTGCCCCCACCGACCGCGATGCTGTCCATCAGTTTGCAGCAGCAGCGACGCCCTCGGGCGTTGGCGTCGTTGGCAGCGTTTCCAAATGGTCACCCAACGGCAATGTAAGTACGGGGATATCAGAGACAGAGCAGATACTTTATTTTTCTTTGCTTTGCAACTGGGAGAATTTAGAAACTAAAAGAGGGAAAACAGTTCGTTTAATTAACTCGAAATATCTGCCACGTCTGCTCTTAAATTTAGAAAACTTTTAAGATCTATTATCTACTAATTAATTTAAAAACTACAAAGGAAATCGGTATTGCTCCAAAGTTAATATAAATTTTAAAATTCGTGAATAACTTTTCGTACTTCTTTATACCCTGTTATATACTGATTTCTTTTTTTTCATTTGTGTATTAGTTTTTACAAGATATCGTGGTTCCTTCAAAGTAAATATCAATTCCAAAATTCGTATACAATTTGTACTGTTTATTTTTATTTTTTTGCAATTTCTATATATGCTATAGATCTATTATATATTAATTAATTTGAAAACTAGAGGGATTCCTTCAAAGTTAAAATAAATTTCAAAATTCGTGTCCTTTTTTAGTGTCTGGAATTAATAAAACTATTTATAACCTGAAAAACTCTCCATCACTGTCCCACATTCAGAAATATAATTAAATAGGATATCAGAACACAAAACATACATGAGTGAGGGAAAGCAAATGTATTCATATCCCAGATTTTAGCTCCACATTTGCACTTGCGACTGTACTCAGGTTGCAGAGATTTGAGATATGTATTTAGGTCTATTTACCGTCTGCCACATGTCAATTCAGGATTTGCTGTCTTTTATATGGCAATCTGTGATCCGGTCTAAGACTTATCAAGTACTCAAATTGTCAAATTTCTGAATAAAATCCAGCACGCAGACGGTCTTCAATTTTCAAAGGCAACCTGGATTACTATCCTAGGTAAAGCATTGTTTGTGGTGTTTATTAAAAAAAGCTTTTAAACTGTCAGTGCGCCACAAAACGGGGAGCTCCTTAGAGGGGGAGCTATAAATAAGAGCCATTGCCCAAATCTGGGGATAATGTGGAAAGCACTTTGTATTAAGTACAACCAGCCAAACCAGCGACAAGGTAATTGCAAGATTCTTTTTTCAAACACAATACATCATGTCGAGCTGGCCATAATCAATCAATTTTTTTAGCATTTATTCTATTCGACGTTCTTTGGCTGCCTTGTTTGGCATGGTTAACAAGGTGGGTGGGAGGAGTGGGGGTTCGTGGCAGTAAACTCGTTCAATGAGATTGAATGTGCAACATGTGTGGTCTGAAGTTGTGCAGAAAAAACAAAGACAACATGCAAAATACAACTTCCAACGAACTAGTACAAGTTACGATGAGTATGCAAAACGGAAAATAATTTTTTAATTAAGAAAATGCTTGGGGAAATGTAATACGAATTGAACATTATGTATCGTTTATATTTCTTAAAAATATACATTCAATATTGTGAAAATGAAACAATAATCTATTATGAAGGAAAATTTGTCGATTATTCATAAATATTCATTTTATGCCCTTTAAAGTAATCGCTATCACAAGTACTACGCATGATCAAACGTGTCTTCCAATCTTTCCAACACTGTTCATAGCTCATTACGGAAGCTCCTTTTGCGAGATGTCCTTTATTGCCTCAATCGTCTGAAAATGCTTTCCCAAAGGTGTTAGCTGTAGTCATGACTTCATGTTACGTCAATATGAAGCGGTATTGTTTTTTATCAAATTATTGGCTGTAAGAGAAGATTTCTTTAATGTAATATTGTGTTTGTAACAAAAGATTTTAGGTAGAGTATGGCGGATAGTTAAATTGACAGTGAAACTCCAACAATACACCAAACAATGAGTTATTATCAAAGGTGTTACGCAAAAACTATCTGTCGGATAGTTCTCAAAAGACTTGTAGCCAATTGACAGATATACATATAAACCAAAAAAAAAAAAAAAAGGAGTGCTATACTAATATCTCAAGCACGATTTGTTTAAGTGAGAATTTCCTAGTACTTTTGATCAGAAGTTAAGTGCAACTAACCAATTTCTGACATTCAACTTTGATGCACTATTTTATTAGTTTTTGGGGTGTTATTTTCCATTGGATGTATATTTGATGACATATAAACCATTCTTGAAGATGAACTCTTATGTGGGTTAAGCTTATAGCAGTGGACCACTAATTAAAACCTTGAAAACACATTGAAATTTGAATAACTGAAAATAAACAGAGAGAATTGATTATTATGAGAGCGCCAATGCAACTTGCACTATTCATAGTTTCTATAATTCTTTATTGAAATTATTCATGTCAGATAAGTGCTTTGCCATTTGTTTTCATTTCATTAAATTTGCAATTAGAGTTCATTTATGCATTTACCGGATATTCGAGATGCCTGGCATTACCATAAGCTGTTCGAGTGCGATTAGAGACCGCTCGTAACCATATGCCACAGATAGACCATGACCAATTGACTGCCACGGCCAATACGTACATATATATTCCACTAATCTGCCAAAACTGACCGCTGCCACGCCCAGGACACAACCCAATCGCGCTGAGAGGAAAATGTGTATTGGGAAAAAAAATAAAAATAAATAAAATAAAAAAGGAATACCAATGCTGCGGTTTTCGGCATTGCAGAGATAAGCGCCGGGCCGAGAGTTGCACAGAGGGGGCGGGGGCTTCAGTGCATACTATAAATGGGATTTGGTGCGCTGATTTCAATTACATTTAAATTACCATCAGGCATCAGGCAGTGGTGGGCTTTAGCCGTATCCTTTCCGTTTCCACTGTTGGGCATAACTCAATTCGTTAATTAAATAATTTTAAATATTGCCAAACATAACACAACCAGCCGAATCTGCAACTCTGCGGCAACAACACCAGAAATTCGCAGCGAAATTGCATCGAGAGATTTCAATTAGAATTTCAATTCGTTTTTCAATATGCAAGCACCACCTTCAATACACTATAATTTAGGGTTCTTATGACTATGTTCTTGCTATTTGGAGTTAACATAATGTTTATGATCTTTAAATGTGAAATTCCTATCAATTATCTGTAATATAACACGAAGAATTGGAGTTTAACAGCTTGCAGTAGTTAATTTCAAATAGCATTAACATTTTTGCTACATTCTCATTTGTTTGTTCAGAAATTTACAATTGGGGATTAACTATGAAAGTTAAAGCAGAGTTTTCATTACAATCAATAATTAATTAATAAAAGCTTGTTTATAGTTTATGCTATTTATTTACGAAGGCAAAGCAGAGTTGCATCCAATCAAAAAATATAACAAAATATACAAATGAACATCATTTTAAAAGCCTTGCCAAAATAACAATTAAGTCCTATAAGGACACCAACATTTCGGGGGAATTTTATTTGAAAGTCTGGCTCGCAAAACTAACATAACAGATCCTTTTAATTATAACAGCTATACTAAGTTCATTAAA
The DNA here is from genome assembly GCA_037075165.1 of Hirtodrosophila histrioides. Lineage (NCBI taxonomy): Eukaryota > Metazoa > Arthropoda > Insecta > Diptera > Drosophilidae > Hirtodrosophila > Hirtodrosophila histrioides. The sequence continues at coordinate 141,275 of JBAMCL010000253.1, forward strand.
AATTAAATCTTTGTTAACATAATTCTTATTAAATAGTTGTTTTAGTTATTTTCTATATTAATTTTTGTTCTGTTGTGAAATTATGCTTTTATTTAGTTTTTTTTATTGCATATAATTTAAGTCAAACCTATCCTTTTTCACAAAATAAGAATATTATAGTTTAAATTTAATTTAAGTTGTTAAAATAACAGAAAAACTATCTGGAAAAATTGCAAAATAAATATTATAATAATAAAATTATGATCGAAAGTGTGTTAAAACTTCGGCCAAGGAATTTAAAAGTTAGTCTGCTTGGTGCATTGGTAAATTGGTAATTTCCTTTGCAAAACTCGCACGGAAACCAAAAAATATATGTTTGCACAGAGTTTGTTGTTGTGAAAGGGTGTGTAGAGTTAAGTGGGTGGAGGCTGGGTATTGTTCCAGCTGCATTGCTGTCTGCACAGCAGGTGCTCTAATGCGTTCTCAACCTTATTCACCATCTGTTCACAGGCACCGGGCATGACGACGACCACGACGCTGTCCAGCGATCCGGCACACCCGCCCGTCACCTACAACCAGATCACTGCGCAGCGGGCACAGCTGTTGGCCGCGGTGGCAGCGGCTGGTGGGGGCTGCAGCAGCACCGTTATTTCACCCAGCAGCAGTATTATGGGCAGCCTGGGCGGTGTGGGCGGTGGCAAGCCACTGCCCTTGGGACTGGGCGGCACCATCATTGGGTCGCCCACATCGCTTTCCTCAACGTCGACGCTGGCGGCGCATCTGCAGCAGGCGCACAGCAGCGGCGTTGGAACACTGCCGCCTGGATTGGGCAGCGGCGGTGGCTACATATTGAATGCCTATGCCAGTGGACGAATGCATCATCCGCTGCAGCAGACGGGCGGCGGTGGTGTGGGCCACACGACCACCTTGAATCGCCACCATCATCATCATCAGCAGCAGCATCATCATCATCATCAGCAGCCAGGGTCCGGGTCAAGCCTGTTGCTAGGCAGTGTGGGCAGCGTTATGGGCGTGGGCGTGACCTCGACGACAACCACCTCGTGCAACTCGTCGCAGGACTTGGATGACAACATCAACATCAATGCGATCAAAGATTGCCTCATGACACAGCGCGTGCCCGAAAGCTGTGTCTAAGTTGAGCATTATAAAGTCCTAGATGTAGACCTATTTGTAGACATATTAATACCTAGACTAGTCAGCAGCTAATCGTTATATGTATGTATGTAGTTGTATGTATATATGTCAAAGTTCTTTTCTCGTTAAGGTGCTATGCATAGATGAGTTCGACTCTTTAAACTGGGCATTTGACAACTGTCATATCTTCCAAATAGATTTCAAGGCATATCCATTGATATATCAAACGAGAAATAATGGCAAAACACATCACAGAGCATCACATATCAGCAAAATATATCCAATAGAGATGGGCAATACTCAAATGCGATTATACCTAACGATAAGTTATCAATATCATGAGGAAGAAAAGCACTGAGCATTCCTATACCAATTGAATCCTAATTTAAATACATCAAACAATAATACAAATATTTGAATATGTTTAAAAAAAATAAGGCCTAAGAAGATGATGTTTCGAATTTTTAAGTGTTCCATTATGGTAAAAAATACAAGATTCTCTTAAATGTTGGTAAATCTAAACCAAAACAGTTATTGCAATCTAGGCAGTCCTTGGGCTATCCAAAGGAACAGATGTTGCTTATCTCTATTCTGGAGACAATTAAGTAATTGAATCCATACACTTTCCAGGCGAGTTGAAATGTATCGAATGCTTATCCAAGGTTCATACGGAAATGATGTCTTTTTGAAAATAAAAGCACATTGATTGAAGTGTGCGTTATACTTAAAGTGAATGAATAAGAGATTTACATAAATAAGTAAAAAAAAAATATAATACATTAACTTAAGGCAACTTCAAAAAGACTCTGAAATTTAGTAGCAAAATTATTTGTAGCAAAAATGTTCCCAAACAAAAATAAAAAAGATTGAAGCTGTACGGCGAGTAAGCAAGGTGGAGTTGTACATAATAAACTTATTGCATAGATAATAAAGTTGTATAAAGGATAAGTACTTGCTCTAAGAATTTTGTTGTATATGTATGTATATTTACCAAATAGAAGCTGCTAACTGTAAATGTAGTTAAGTTTTGTGTGAGTCCCCGAACCATTCGGGAAAGTCCTGCGTAGTAAAAGTAAATAAAAAGTAAATTTAATGCAAATTGTTAGAGCGCAATGCGTTTAAGCAGAATTTAATGACGGAGTTCAGTTACGAATGTGTTAGGCTATAAAAATCTATGCATAAATATATGGATAAATAAATTAACTACGTCATAGAAAATGTGACAAAAAATAAGAATATAAACAAATGGTAAAATAAAATTATTAATGACTAAAAATAGAATATTATGTTGATTTCTCATGTAATGGATTTTCAGATGGTAAACATGTGCAAACAGTCAGAATAAGGCGCCTATAAAACTATCAAAAACAGTTGATTACATCTGTCTGTCTCTATCTAATCAGACTAGTCTCATAGTTTTAAAACAATCCTGATGGTACTTGGTAAGACATTTTTTTGGTTCTTTAAAATCTAGAACAATTTAACTTACTTACTATCCGGCCTTTATCCAATTTGCGATTCCGGTCAAAACATAGGAAAGCGGAATTGTTAGCTTTCTGAATTCCGAAAATCGATGAAGTTTTTTTTCGAAAAGTTTATCCTTTGAGACAGTTGAATGTAAACTATTCGAATATAGCTTTTAAATGCAAAAACATTTGTTATTCCATCAAAAACGGGAAAATGAAATCGATTCAAATTGAATAGCTTTTAGAAATGCGAACCAGTCTGTATAAACTTGAAGGTTGCTATTGTCAAATGGACTAAGTCTTATCAAAGTAGCAACCTTTCTTTATGTTGCTGCATTTTTGTTATACACTTGTAGAGGCTTTTAAAATTTTGTCTCGAACTATGAAACGCATTAAAGGAGACGTTTCCCACCTTACAATATAAATATTATATATTATAGATCAGCAAAAAAACACAGATTATATTCAAACTGAGCAGAGCAATTTCAATTATATTTTTAGTTTGTTTTACCTTTTACAGAAGTGAAAATATTTAAAACAAGCCGTTCTAAAAATTTTAAAATATATCCATATAAAGGAATTAAGTTTGGTGCGGATTTTGAATATTAAATAGATCAGTAGCTGAAAGTTATTACATTAGCTCGAGCCGAAATCGGACAGCAAGTGGTTCAGAGCTTAAGCCTTACAGACGGAATCTCGCCGACTATAATGCCACTCAAGTAGTCCAAATGTGGACAAAAATTCTAACAATAAGGTCCCTGATGAGGATGCTTGGCAGCATAGAAATAGATCCAGCCAATAGCTTTCATATCAATGCGTCTATGTTATCCCTGAATTGTGACGTTAAGCCTATTAAATATTCAATTTATTAACTCTACGTCGCTAAAACACACATTCTATAATTTTCTTCAATTTTATCAAAATTGGACAACATTATTATATAGCAGCTGTAAAAAAAATCGGTCGAAAATTTTATTAGATTTATTTTTATTGATTAGATTAGATTAGATACCTGTACGAAAATGTGTGACGGGAATTTATATCTCCTAGGAAAGCCTACTCAACTGGTGCATTCATGGTTATATTAGGTGGCAAATATCTAATATTTAAATGTCATAAAGGTAAGTGTTTTAAGAACGAACTTGATCTAAATCATAACTAACCTCTGAGGAAGTAGGAAACTGTCTTGTTTTGTATTCATTAATCTAGATAAAATGTGTGTTATTCGCACCCCATTGCCAGCTTAACCAATTAAAACCGCTACTCAAATACTAACCCATCTCTGTGGTTCACACTATAAGCCACAGCTCGCCAGCACCCACTTGATAAACCACAAGAGCTGCAGGAAAAAACTATTTTAAATTTCATATGGTCTCGACTCGGCTCATTAGCAAATCAAATTTATACAAGATACGAGAGATATTTTGGACCGGAACTCAGCAGCAATCAAACATACTCGTACCACCCAAAACACCCAACCACCCAATGGTCGACCACACGAAACTTTGGACTGGGCGAAATTGATAGGAAAAGTGAAACTTGCCTTTGATTTGTGGCATGGCATGCAAAAATGCCTCTGCAGACAACTTTGGGTATTTGGGTTTCGGATAATTGGAAACCGCGCTGACAGCTGCCCAGCAAACTGGACTCCAGTGTCCATTTTTCTTGTGGGTCACACATGTAAATCCTTCTCTCTCCCGTTATGTGGCAGAAAGTCGACACCAAGGCAAACACGTGGCCTAATATAATTTGTAATGCGGGACATTTTCTTGCCATATAATTATCTATCCTTGGCGTTTTAATTTGTTTGTCATATTCAATTACCCAATAATTATACAGAAGCTTTAGTCTAGTTGCGAGGCGAACTACTCGTATTATATTCATATTTCAAGAGCCAATTATGGAATGAGTAGAGTTAAGTTGATGACATTCATCGATTTGAAGCTTAATTAAGGAGCTGCTGTCAGTGAGAAATGTATTGAATTGTGCGGAGCTTACGTAACAAAAATATAGCATTTGTTCCTAATTACATATAAACTGACATCAATACATTCACCACAATTACATATATATGAATTAATTGGCGGTCATGACCGAAATAAATGTGTGTAAATGAATAAGTATATAAATAAAGGCGTAATTGATATGTTATACAGGATAACTTGTTAAGAAATTACGCATAATTTATTCTATGCATGTAACGATCTGGCTACGAATAATCGAATATATATACTTTGTTGGGTCGAAAACTTTTGATCGCCCTTCTCTGCGATTCTCTAGAATTAAAAGGAGTCCACTACAATTTACAATTTTGGAAGTTGACATTTCATCGCCCTTCTCTGCGATTCTCAAGAATTAACGGGAGTCCAATACAATTCCCATTTAGAAAAACCACTGTTCAACGCCTTTCTCTGCGATTCTCAAGAATTGAAGGGAGTCCACCACAATTTATCATTTTGGAGGTCTACTTCGACAAGATTTTAGGGTAGTATACAATAGCCTATTTTGGAAGACCACTTTAGTGGGAGAGAGAGAGAGAGAGAGAGAGGTAAAGAGAGAGAAAGAGACAGATCGCCCTTCTCTGCGATTCTCAAGAATTAAAGAGAGTCCACTACAAGTAACCAACTTGGAGGTTTCCAGTTGATGTCCCATTTCTGCGATTTTCAAGACAAAAAGAAAAGAAAGAACGGCTATCTTCGGAGAGCAGAGGCTAGATACCATAGCAGAATTTAAATTAGTTTAGATGAAATATTTGTATAAGTAAAAAGTTTTATATAGCGATAGAGTGGTTCGATTTTGACCAAATTTTGGTCAGATTGTATAAACTCCTTCTAGACTCTGTTTGGGTATAAACAAAAAAGGTTTTTTATGCAAAAACATCATTGTTGATCGATCATTCCTATATGTTATTGTGGTCCGATACGGCAGGTTCCAACATATGTACTGCCTGCTTTAATATTTAGAAACTAGTTCGCATATAAACAGACGGACAGACGGACATTTCTGTATCGACTCGGCTATTCATGCTGATTCAGAATATATATACTTTGTTGGGTCGGAAACGTGTCCTTTTGTCTATTAAACATTTTGAGACAAAATTATGACACCCTCTGCTAGGGTATAAAGATAATATACAAATTTGATAGTCTTTGGTTCTAATTTTTTTATTGGTTGTGTTCAACATTTCCAATTCTCTTATGGACGAAAAGTTCGTTAGGAAATATGATCATTCCCATATTAATATCCCATTATTTCAACAACCTCCCATCCAAGTAGAAATACTGCCCTGTGGCCTACTTAGTAATACTTATTGTTTCTGGAAATTCACATAGTTTTCATAGTTTCAGAAACTGTGATGTTTATTTTGAATTTCTGTTTCCTATCTATAATCGCAATATTTACGAACGTAAAACAGTTTAGCTGTCTTTCAATTTATTTAATTTTTAAAATTTGTATCTTTTACTTCGTAATATTTTATTATTTATATGGTAAATGGTAAACAAAGAGTTGTGTGTACATTATTCGCAAATAAATTCAATGTGAATTACTTTTTATCAACCATATGCTGTTCTTAGGAAACTTTCCTTTTCAGGGCTGGCTTTTCCGACTTACGTAGTTTATCCTAGCACTTACAAGTAAGCCTATTAAGTTATCAAACGACCCTGCCGCAACTTTAAACAGTTACTGCGGGCCTATCTAGATACTTATGTGTGTGCATACATTCGAGTACATATGTATATGTATATATCTATTACCCATCCAAACTAGTCCAGCACTTCAATCCACTTCCGTAACGATTTTGCTTACTTCCGTTTGCACATTTACGCCATTGGCATCGCGAGAGCCTAATAGAAAACTGTTCACACGTGCTGCAAATTACACAGTTAGAAAGCAAGCCACCCAACCACCCAGCCACCCAGCCGGTCAGACAGGGCCGAAAAGCAGACATATATACAGACAGCTCCGACAGTCCGTGCGGTCAATAAATGTAAATAAAATAGACGCAAACGCCTTCCCAAAGAGCACGCCCCATTTGTTGGATTGTATCAAAAAAATGGAAAAAAATCCCCTAATAGAAATTGCATAGCAAAAATTTTAACGAAATTATGCAGGTGATTTATGCTGTTTTTGCTGTTGTTGTTGTTGTTGTTGTTGCTGTCGTTGTTGTCCTTCTGTGTGGTCCACAGTTTCTTATTTTTCCCATATTGATTTTTCCAACCAGCGCGGCGGCGTGTGAAAATTAAATTCCCATTTCGAGCTGCTCTGGCCCGACATAAAGTTTTGTTAGACGCGATTAGCGACGCGAGTTTCCCCCTCTCCCTTCCCATGCCGACCCGTCCCGCCACGACCAGCCCGGTACAGTCCAAAATTGAATTGAAGCGCGTTGTGTAAATCAGCGGCTCAATAAAATCTAATATACCCGAGCAGATTGCGGCTAGGCACGCACCCAAACTCAATGAGACTAACCAAGGAATGAAAGAAGTTTCGGGTACGCGGACATAAATTAACGAACGGCGACGATGGTGATGGTGACGGTGACGGATATGGGGCGGGAACTAGGACATGAACGTCCTTGACAGTGGAAACCCCATAAAAACAACAAGAGCAAGACATCTCTGATAAACCGAAGTATGTATACCCTTGAATATGTGGCGCTATCTTAAAGATGACAATTTGGAACTTGTTAATGTTTACTTTTAGTTCTTAATCGATAAAAATTGATATGTGAGATTAGTAATCTACTTTACAGACCTAGGTTTCTCTTGTGAACTCTTACGGTGCTTAAAAGTTCACAATATATGAGTACTTACAGTTTCAATACTATCTATCATACCTGTCAACATTTCCGAGAATTATTTCGGAATCGTTTTTGATATTTTTTCGCTATTTTAAATGATATAGCAATCGTTCAACCTTTTGAAATACTGTTTGCTCCAAATATTTAGCCAGTTTGCCCTTACCTTACACCTTACTGACTAAAAGGGAAAAACTTTCAAATCGATTTTCGGAATTCAAACATATGTCACTCATTATATAATGTATTTGAAACCCCATTAGTTGTATATATTCTTCAATAAAATGATGAGCTGAGCTGAGGTCTCCCGTTGCCTGTTCCTGTGCTAAAATAGTCTCTCAATTATATTATTATTATAATATTGAGATATTATATTAATATGTTGCGTCATAGATATGAATGTTTATTGAATATAATCGAGCATTTTCTTATGGATGCATGTCATTTCCAGTTTGTTGCTAACTTATTTCTCGTCACTAGAACAGCGGAACTCGTGAGAATGATTAGATCTTTAAGAAAGTCATTATATTTTAACCATATCGGATTAGGATCAAAATAATTTTAAATTTTGTGAGAAGCTTAATTTTACGTATTGGTATCTCACTTTTAGTTCGTTTTCCAAAAAACGACACTTCAAAATTACTTTGCTTTCTTTGGAATATTAAAACGAGCATAATGTCGGGATATTACCATAATTCTCGGGTTTCTAGTCTCTTCATGACAATCTTCACTACAAATTCAAAGCAACCTTTTGACAGGGTAAAGACCAACAGAAGCCGTTTGGCAAATTAACTAATGGCCCCATATTAGGTGCTAGGGATCCTTGCGGGGGGATACATCGACGGGGTAACAACGTTGGAGGGTTGGAGAGGGGAGACCAGGGCGTTTGTTTAATTGTCGTGCGACCCGCTTTTTGCTCATTTTAATGAGTCAATTTAAATTCCGATTTCGATGGCGGGACGCGCACAGCTGCCCAGCTGAGGCCAAATCGATGTTCATTAGCAGAAGGCGATGCCACGCCCACTATATATATGTCCTTCGCCCCACGGATGTCGTTTTTGTCGCTGTGTTCGCCGCATTGTCGCAATTAGCAAAAGTTTTAAAGTTAATATTGGTTTTTGTTTTAGCATTCAATGATTGTTAACACGCAAACAGGTCATAAACAGAATTTAAAATACATTTAAAATTTAAATAAATTTTGTAAACAATTTTGATATTTTTATGACATACTTTTTTATTTTAATTAAAAGCTGACCACACTTATTGTTAGCTAAATTAATGAATGAAACTATTGCCCCATTGGCACATACCCTGTATTCGTTAAAAAAAAGGATAACAAATATTATGTAAATTATTTTTTCCCATTTGCCAATTAGAATAATATTCATTCTAAAATTTTAATAATAAAAATGTTTGTTTTGTATCGATAAACATCAACAACTTGAAAAGTTCTGCCCCGAATTGTGAGACAATATACAGTTGTTTTCAACGATTGTTTCCATCTATTTTTCGCCTTAATAACATACTGGCGCCCGCGAAAAATCAGGGAAATCAGAGCCCGGGACTCTGGAAAATCTAGCCACACGGACAAAAAACTGTTGTATGCATCTTGAATATTGTCTCTCCATTCTTTACCACATCAACCATCTGGGAAACCATACCTTGACTTTCTTAGAGAGTGTATTGGGGACACTTTAATTATTATTATTTTTAAGCAATCTTAAAGTCAAATGCGGTAACACTAAGGACCAGATGGAATATGTGAGACCAACTGTGAGGGTGCCTGCCGTATTAACCTAACCTAACCTTTACTACGGACCGGAAATGTACTCAAGGTCGAATATGTGAGAGAAGGTTTTTCTTAAATCGGGCTTCTAAGTTTTCCATACCCTATAAATAGTCTTTATTTCTTATTTTCTCATCCATGCAACAAGAATGTGCCACAGCGAAGTGTGAATTAAGAAGTGCTTGCAGAGTATCGTCAAGTCGAGCGTCGTTGTTTACATTATTTTAGCCTGTTTTTTGTTAACTTGCACGTTTTATGGCAATTTAAATTAAAGCATCAGCGTTTTATTATTTGATGTGCTATACCAAGTGACAGCCAACAAACACAACAACAACAACATAAGCAAGAACAACAACTAACAAACGCATGTGTAATTGCATATTTGAACTCAATTAACCGGCGACTTGACCGCACAAATTTGTCAAGGGGGGCATCAAAGGAGTGACGGGGAGTGCAGGAGTGTGCCATAAATTCCATTCTACGCACTCTCTCAACTTGACCCCAAGGACGGCAAGGATTTTGTTGAACGCAGCGCTGCATAAAATGAAATTTAGCGCAACGGCCTGGTTTCATATGCTTTTTTACTGTGGCCAACAATTTATGGCTAAGCGCGCATGTTGGCCTAAAAATTTATATAAACATGTGTGTATTTATGTACTACATACAGCCTGCACGCATATACATACATATGTACATGAGTACATGTGCTCATATAAAAAATCGTTACATAGAAACACGTCAATAAATTACAGGCCCAAGCCTTAGACGTAGCCAAGTTGAACTAATGGCAGCTCCTACTCCACCAGCAGCAACAATAACGACACAACAAACCAGTTAGAAACCTGACTTTAAAACTATATGAATCTAAGATGCTCTAAAAAACGGACAGATTCAAGGAATATAAAACAGGCTATTAAATTTTTCACATTAAGAATCCATAGGGATTTTTCTGACTTACAATTGCATTTCCACAGAAAAAATTAGGACATTATGTTTGATGCAGAATAGAATTAGAAGCATTAGATCGTTCAATTTAAAGACGATTATGAAAGAGAGCTATTATTATGTCTAGGAATTGGGGGGGGGAAATAGAATAGGATTTGTTTTAATGCAAATTTTCAACTTAATCAAATATTGTATATGTATGACTGAAAATATTTAGCTGGTCAGATAGCGCAAATTCAAGGACTCTTAAAATTTTTCAATGCATTGAAAATAGTTTACTTTTTGAGCACATTATTCTGTTTTTATATTTTACTATTTAAAAATTAAATAGAATACCATTTAATACTATTTATTAGTTAAATATAATAGTTATAAATTAGTTATTCATTTTCCTGCAATTAACTATTTTACATTAATAAATACAAATTATATATAAATAATAAAAAAATACATTGATTGAAGTGATAGGACATTTCATTTAAAAACTTCAAGAAAACTTCTAATAATACAAGAAAATTCACACACCCAAGATCAACACCATTATAATTAACATAAATAGTGTACAAAAATTTTAAATAATTGAAAATGAGCTTAGCTTAAGGCCTTCGCTACAGCTTTGTCCATTGTTCGTATGTAATTTTCACAAGGCATAGAAACAAGTAATAAATAAATTCAAGAAAATCATTAATTTGTAAGGTATACAGTAAATTGAACTTGAACCGCTTAAATATCGATTAGTTCATAATCAACCCAGGGCAATTCACTCGATATACTAGAGCCGAAAAAGGTGTTATCGATGCAACAGGTGCCAATTAAATACTCGATATATTTGATCGCAAGAGCACTATGCACTATAAGCACTATGCTTAAAATTGAAAAATGGAAGGTTTGTATCCCGAACATCTGATTGTCAATTCTTTTAATATGGCGATTTAATAAAAGAGCGTTTCATTATAATATAATTTAAAAACACAAGCGGACTGGCTTTGACGGTTAAAAATAGCTAAATGTTAGAATTGTCCGATTTTACCATTATTTTATATCAAGCTGTCAGCTTGGGGTAATAATTAATTTGCCTGATTGGAGTTGGCTGATGAAAAACTATCAATTCTAAATGTTTTTAATATTTTCTGATTTTTTTTTTGAGCCAAACGTAAAGTGAGTATAATTTAGTAAGTTCTGATAAATGTGAATAACTTCGAACTCAGTTCGATAATATTAAGGAAAATATTAGAACTAAGATAAGAATCAGATGACGGTATTAATAATCCTTGCAAAAATATAAAACTAGCTAGCTTAGTAATAAATAGTACAGATACTATATTTGTTTTATTTTTAGAAGCTTTAACTTAACAAACTTCAACATTGAGTGAATATGCCCACTGTGTGTGCAGACGACTAAAAAAATAAAACAGTCAAAGCAACAAGAAATATAAATTTAAATTCTGTGTCAACATGCAGCAGGCGAGACGGTGGGGCATATGCTGGTACTGGCGAGGGGCATGGAGAGGGGGCGTGAGCAGGCTCAACAATTTATGCAAAAACGCGACGACATCAACAACAACAAAAACACCAACAACTCGTAAGTGTATGCGTGTGTGTTAATTAAAATGCCTTAATTAAAATAATTTGAAATGTTTGCAAGAGGCGCCAAAGCGCGGGAGGGAGGGAGATAAAAAAATATGCAAGAGATGAAAAGAGAGGAGAGAGAGAGAGAGAGAGAGAAACAGAAACAGAGTAGGAACTGCAAACTTTTTTCTCATTGACTGCCACATAGATTGACAAGCATGACAGGAGCAATTGCCACGCCCCCTATACCACTTGCCAGCCCCAACACCCCCCGGCGCCCCTAATACACACACACACACACACACATAGCCGCTGTCGTTGGAGCCCCAAACGTATTAAAAACTTTACAATTTTGCAGTGTAGTCAAGTTTAATTTTTTGGTTGAGTTCATGCGAAAATTGCAAAAATCATATTCCAACTGTTTGGCAAGCCATCAAAGGTATGCCCAGCATAAGGGTGCAATCTGCGGGGGTGTGGGGCTGGGATGGTTTTGCGTTACGGTTTTAGACTGCAGCGAAACGTAAAACGAAATGACAGAAGGCGAACATAAAACGGAACTGCAGTTGGTCCAAAGAGAGACAGGTCCGAGAGAGCATGGTCAGAGGGTGGAGGGTGGGGGGCAGGGGTGCGCGCAACATGTGTGTTCCTGAACTGAACTGAACTGTCCCAACCTGGCCGCAGCTTCGCCCCTCAAAAAGATCTATTTGCATAGCAAATTGAAAATTTTCTATAAACATTGCCTCCCAGTGATGACTGAAAGTCTTGAGCTCAGCATTTGTTTGTTACCCACTCCCTGCCCTAAACTAATCCCCCTAACCACTTTTACCACTACTCTCTCCCTTCCCTTTCCCGCCTCGTCTGTGGTATCTGTTTCGTTTTAATGTCTTATCTACGTGGGTTGCCTTTTCAAATTAAGCAACAAATTTAACACAAGACACACGCGCAGTGCATAAAAAGCAAGCAGCGCCCTGAAAAAAAGTACTCCCAACTGTTGAGATCCACAGAGAGCTGCCCTACCCTACACCAACCCCCCCGATGAAACCCCAGCAGGAGTCATAATTATACCCGACCCGTCGTCCTGCACCGCGCGGCACGCTAAACATTTTTTGTAATTATCTCTCTAAAACCGAATAACACAAAGGCAAGCACTTAAAAAAAGTACGGAGATGGAATCGGACTAAACTTCTGATAGGCGCAGCTCACATGCCCTCTTTTCCATAACTAATGGAGCTAATTATTTCTAATGTCGGTACAGTACTTAAGAAATACTGAAATGATTTCTTAAAAATTCTTTAGTTACCAAAAAAAAAAAAAAAATAATAACAATAATAAAAGCTATTTATTTTTTTAATCACAAAGGTCGACAGATTTCATCTTTTTAACAAATTTGATCATAACATTTTTTTAATTTCCAGTTGTTTTTATTAAAATAAGCACTCTATTACAAAATTTGAAGCAATATTAATACAATAATTGGAGGGGAAGCAATCAACATCAAGAAATTTGTTAGAATTTAATGTTTGATTGTTGGTCTTATATCTTGGCCAACACTATATATATATTTAACATATGAGCAGGTCAGTGGACAAATTAATTAACTCCGTCAGCCACAACAAATATGTTAACATTACTTACGATTATTTTTTTGTTTTCTATTTTATTAATTGTATATACGGTTAGATGAAATTTCTCTGTATTTATGACTTCTACAATATATATTTGAATTTATATTATAAAGGGAATATTAAAAACTATGACATTATTTCATATTTATATTATCTTATATTTTTTGTCAAATGGAGTTTAATCTGTGCACTGAACGGCACCATCTTAGCACCTTTCATAATCTTTACAAAGCGATTTCATGTATAAGTGCTTTTGCTGGTAAAGTGACTCGAAATCGTTTATTAACTTTAACTGCAGATTTTCAGGATCATTTGGAAATGTTGAGCATGCAGATTTTCAATACTTGACTGGGCTTAAGCATAACTTAATTTAATATATTCCAAATTATACCATAACCACGGCTGGGAGGACAACCAGGTTACTCTCGATTCAGTGGCATTTCTGGGCTACCTCTTTAACAATTGCTGTATGATAAACTGTCAAATATTTACTCCACTAAAGTTCACCTATGAAATTACATAAAATAGAGTCACCAAATTACAACATTTAATATATTTGTCTAAGCTTATGAACAGTGATCGTGTTTATTGATCAAAAATTTGGGATTGCTTGTTAGTTAATGCAAAGTCTTATTTAATGATATGTATGTATTAGCAAAATTTAATTAAATTAACATAATACACACTGAAACACTCCTTATTAATGCTTTAATAAATATAAGTTAATATTCTTGTCTTATGATGGTTAGCATAGACTTTCTAATGCAAAGTTTGTTGCTTTTGAAGACCCATTTGTTTGCACACTTATTACACACTCAAGTGGGTGTACTCCATTTGGCAAGTGTATAGCGATACACTACCAGCAAGCAAATGAAGTTACTGCAGCGCACGTGTTGCAGGAGCACAGGAAAGGGTTTCACAAATGAGTGCTCTGCAATCCGCCGCCACCCTCCCCACCCCCCAACCCAACACACCAAATCTGGGCATTGCCTGTGAATGTGTGAGTGTAATTAGCAGCAGAAGCTTTAGAAAGGTTTTTGTTACTAAATACGAGCAAACAAAAAGAGTGCTTACAAGTCCGAGCGATACAAATCAAAAAATTGCTTTCATGGTATCAGCAGAGGAGCAAAGGTTTCCTAAAATTACACAAAAAACAAAAAAATGTTTGTTCCAAAAGTGAATTAAAGTAGATTTTGAAACAAAATGTACATGGCATTGAAGAGATTAGAAAAGTAAGTTAACTTTAGCCTTGGACATTTTTAAAATTTCTCCAGATTTAGACTTAACTTTTATCCTAGAGGGTTCTCATTAGTTAATCGGGAGAAAGTCACTAGTGTCTAAATTTTTAAAGTTCCATGTACATGGAATTAAAGAGATTAGAAAGAATTAATATTCTAAAGTTTTTTCTAATAAATTTTAATCACTATTGTCTAAAAATTCCTTAAAAGTTTTGTATTTGATCAAGCAAACCAAACAAAAACTGTGACATGATTTGGGATTAAGGACAAAAAAATGCTTATTTTAATAGTTAATTAAAGTAGGTTTCGGAATTGAAAAGATTAGAAAGGTAATTTAACCTTGGAGAGTTTTTAAATTAAATAGCATTCTCCAATTTTAGAATTAACTTATATAATAGAAAGTTCGCATAAGTTAATCGAAAGAAAATAACTAAAGTGTCAAAATATTCATTAGAAATTCTGTATTTAATCACACAAACCGTCGACAAAAACTATGGTATGAGTTGGAATAAGTGAAAGGTTTATTCTGAGCTTACTTGTATGTTAATTTGTAAATAAATATACATATATATATATATACATATAACACATAAGTGCAAGTAATAACATTAATTTCAGATGCTCAATAAATCCAGACCGACAAACAGACCATGACCAATATGGTTTGCCGCACGAAAATCTATTTGGCTTGGCAAAGTTATATATAATGCCAGATCTAGGAAGAGCATTGACTCAGAACTTTGAAAATGTTGTAGTTGAAACTTAAATTGCTTGGGGCACCTGTCGTACTTTAAAGAAGTGAAATCAAGCATCTGACAAGTTGCTGGGAAGTTGTGGCATGTGGGCGTAGAATGTTGCGTTTGTGTGGGCGTGGCCGTCAATCTGGCAAGCTGGCAACATTGTCACTTTATGGGTCAACGGTTTGGCTGCACTTATTGCTGTTATTGTTATGGTTAGTGTTAGTGTTCTTACGGGTTGGGAAGAGCGATAATAAAGCAAACATATGACAGCACTGCCAGAGTCCTGCTCGAAGACTCGCTGCGCTTTCGAGCAGCACAAAAACAACAACACTAACAACAACAACAAAATAAACAATGAGAACAACAAAGTTCTTCGCCTGCAGCCACGGCAAGACGAGCAACCAATAAAGTCAAGAACAAAGTCATGAAAAACGTTGCCAAAAATAAAGCGAGCCAGATATGAGAGCCAACGAGGCAGCAGTGTATGTGTGTGTGTGTGTGTGAGTGTGTGTTTGTTTGGTGTGTGTTATTATTATTTTTACTGCAAGGCATTCGCATAAAGGACATAATCATATTTTTCATCAAAGTCAGCAGCAGCGATAAAAACTACAACAAAAGCGCACACGGAGAGCAATAATACAAGCCACTATATGAAACTATGTGTGTGTTTCTGTGTCTGTGTGTGCGAATGTGTGTGTGTGTGTGGCATCGGCTGTCTCTCTCTCTTATGCTGAGCATATCTATTCTGCAGTTGCTGTCAACATTTTTCATATCATAAACACTTTTAGTGTGGATATTACCAACAATAACTTTTACCCACCCACATACACACACATGCACAGTAATATGTGTGTCTGTGTGTGTGGGTGCTGTGCCTGAAATGCCTCTCTGTCGCGTTGTTGTGGACGCTGTGCTGTGACGCTTCGTCGTCCGTTTCGCCTTTGACGCGTTTCCTACTTGCCCCACATCGCAAATGGCGGCCTTGGAACAAGACACGTTGCAAGCTGATATGTGTGTGCGTGTGTGAAATGTGTGGGCATCTTGATGTCCATGTATGGGTGTTGTGCGTGGATGAGCTGCTGCTCAACTTTGCAAAATATCAAAAAATGTTTATCCTTCAGCAGAGAGAGCACAGAGCGCGGACCAACAAACACAACATATTTTGGCAGAGTTTATAGATATTTCTAATTCACATGGACTTAAAAATAATAGTTCTTTTAAGTTCTTGTTAAAATTTAAGCTGTCATTTAATTGGTTTGCTTATGCGTTTTATAAATTCAGTAAGATTTGAGGGTAAGATTTTCCTATGTGCCATTACTCATCGAAATCTCATTCTTTGTATACACTTGCAGAGGCTATTATAATTTGTTCACGAAGTTTGTAAAGCATTGATGGACTCTTTGCCGACCCCACAATATATATTCTTTATGCTGTGCAATTGCGGAGTCAATATAGCCATATAAATCTGATTCTATATAAACTAGTATCTTAGTTTCAGAGCTGTTGTGATGAAACTTGGCTAGCAATACATAGCTACATAGTATATACTATGTCGGAATCGCACGAATCAGATATTTTGGAATTCTTGATGTTTTTTTTTTTTACTTTTCAATAAATAGTATTTAAAAACACTTATTTTGTGGTATTTTTGATATTTTTTGACTGCTAAAAATAATACTTAATTTTGTATTGTTTGGTACTTTTTGGTATCTGAAAAATGCTAAAAAGGTTATAAATAATACTGTGCTCCAGAAACTTCAAAATATATGGATATTTTTCGAACACAATACTTCAAGTAATACATAATAATAATGCAGTATTAATTGAATACATATATTAGTTTTATTTTCTGAAAAAAAGGTTAAAGCAAAACGGTTTTATTTTTAAGCAAAATATAAAACTCAGAATATAATCGTTACTTTACTTTGAAATATAAAAATCAAGAATTTATTTTTATTTCTAAGCGAAAAAATATATAAATAAAATAAGTTATAATTATTAGGGGGAAATAAACAAATAAAAGAAATAATGCTTATTAGGTTATTCATATATATATTACTTATAACAGTTACGGTCCCTGATTCCAACATATCTTATAACTATCATAGGATTATTTGGATGCAAAATTATCTTTTTTATATAAAATATTATTGCAAGGGTATGTAACTTTTGCAATTAAAAAAGAACGTTCCTTCTTGGTTCATTTGCTTAAATCATCTCAAGATCGTGGATTAAAGTACTACTTAGTAATCAAACAATCGATGTTAAATAAATTGCTTCAATGTTCTCCCAAGCGATTTTAATCTCTTAATATTCTTTGATGTTATTGTGCTTAATAGGAATTAAAATTTTTGTTTCATTTGAAGATTTATTCCTAATAACATTTAAATATATGCTTGCATGTGAAGCTTAAGCACAATTTATGCTGCACAAGTTTTATACAATTTAAATGACATTTTATATATACCAACAATTTTCCATTAAAGGTCAAGTCAAATATTGCCAAAAGCTGAAGCTCAAGACGCTTACAAATTCCAAGTAAATATTTATCTGTAAGAAGCCAAGAACTTGAGCAACATTGGCAACTATGTTGAAAGCCAAAAACAATGCCAGCGATTGAATTTCAATTCACAATGAACAATGCCTGGTTGACCACAGCAACTAATAACCAAGCCCATCATAACAGGTCCTACAGTATCTTAACCGCAGGCGAGGCTGACTGCCTAGACAGCAAAGCCTAGACGAAAATCCCTCCCCCTCCGCTTAGGCAGCAACCAGATCCTGCCCATATGTGTGTCCGTATCTCTGGCTACGTCTTTAGCTATTTGGGTGTCCTTCTTACTGGCTTGCTATTTCCGTCCGCCTTGCTTATCCTTGCACAAAGATGACATTTGTGTTGAAACAGGCAAATTAGTATTTATTGCCTATTGCTGCTGTTGCTGACATATTATTTTATTTGTTTAATTAATTTACAAAAAAAGGTCCACACGACAAAATCATCAACATGTCCCCCCCCCCCCCCCCCCCATCACCACTTCCCACCTCACCCGCCATGTTGTCATATGGCATATGGCAGTTGTAATAAATAAGCGTCTAGCAACAGATAACTGAAGACATCCAATGCCCAAATAAAGAGCCCAGGCTTTGGGGCTCGTAAATTTTATGTGTAGTTTGGGTTGATTTAATGGCCATTCCCTGCAATGCGCCCTTCGAACCGCCCCTCACTATCCACATAATTAAATCAACTAAATATTTAACGGCACATTTATTTGGCTCTCCCTTGTCCTCGTGTCTGGCCATTTGCCAGGATTTTTATTACATTTCTGCAGCATTAAGTGGTCAAGAGTTGACTTCCATTCCATTCCTCTGGCCAGTATCCAGCCCCCATAAATTAGCAATGGCCACGCAAAATTGTATTAAGTAAATCATCTGGCAACGTCAAGAATGTTCACCCACGCCCATTCTCTACCTCCTTGTTCTGGCAGAAGGTTGGCATTTAATGTCTTTGGTTTTGTTTGCGCTCAATAATTATGAAGTGTTGATTTGACAAATGATTTAAGATCGACTAGTTTGGTCCGTTTTGGTACATTTAATAAGATATGTGAGTTTCAATATGTGGAAGCTGTTCATAACATTTTATGAGCCCATTTCTCAAAATGGGGCGGTAAGTTATGAATTAATATTAGATTGTAATTAATGGTAATAATTACAAATATATAACTAGTGCAAGAACTTTGTTTCATCCTGAAAGTACCTACCCTGTACAGAGAACATTCATACAAATTTGTATTAAAATTATCGATGGTACTATTGATAGTATCGATTCAGCACATTCTGTAGTGACTATCGATAATTGGTTACACTATTGATAGTTTTCACGATATTTTGATTATTACAACCAGGTTAATGCATTTCTTAACATTCTTAGAAATATTTTAGCTATTTAATGTCTTAAATACTGATTCCAACAAGTATATCAAATGAAAAGTTAAATTCATTTAAATTTTTAAATTATGACTGCATTGGTTGATATTGATTTTTAGGTCCGAAATTAATATCTAATATGTTTTATGAAAATATAAATATATTCAATATTACAGTAGTTTCCATTTATTAAAAGGAGCACAGAAAGACAGAAATTTTGAGAATATCACCCACAAGTGCGGAAAATTGTTGTTCGAAACATTTTATACTCTGGAAAAAGAGTCCGTCTGTTCGTAGGAAAATAATGTTTTTGGACACCCTTGAAGGAAGCCCATGAATTGACGGAAGTTTGACATAATTGAGGAGATAAGTACCGCATCGGAAAAGCATCCCTCCATTAATTACTCTATTAGTTGAAAAATAGGAATCTTTATAAAGGATATCATTATTATACCTTGTATCGCAATCTTACATATTAATCCTTAAAACAAACTCAATTGTAAACGAAAAATAGTACAATTAAATGTGATTTCACTGAATTTAATATACTGATACTTCCAAACTGTTATAGAAAAAAGCCAACAATTGCCAAGACAAAGATCAAATATGTTTTATAACATAAATATTCAAATTCTCTCGTTCCACTTCTCTTCTATTACAATACAATATTATTACAATAACTGTCATTTTTTGTTTCCATTTCTGTTGTTTGTCCAATAAGTTGGCTTGTTATTTCGCTTGTTAAGATTTTGCGTGGCTGCTGTTTCAATTCACTTTTTTGTTGCCATTAATGACAAGCTACAATACAAACCCCCAAAACAGACATACACAGACACTGGAGACTGATAGACATTCGCTGAAGGCTGTTTTGCAGACTCCGTGTGGGTTCCTCTTGGATTTATTTCACGGCACATTTAATTCGAGCACGCGCTCGAAGGAACAGAGAGAATATCCTCGACGATGAGCCTGACAGCTCTGAGGACAATTCGACGACAGTTGCCTCACAAAAGTTTGCTGTGTTGTAATTTGTTTAATTTTAAGTAGCTGTAGGAGCACTATTTGGCTTGTCAGTGGGTTCGGCGGCCAGCAATATAATCGCAGGGGGGAATTCTCTATTCCCCAGCTCACTTATCAACTGCCCAGAGAGTTTCTGTTGTTCTTGTTGTTTTCGTTGGCGTTGTTGTTGCTGGTACGGTCATAAAAATCAAAAGAGCATAAAAATACATTTGATAACACAGCGAGTTCTGTTTGTTGTTTGCTGTTGCCCTTGCCCCCCGGCGTATTTGCCTTAAGTGCTCATTTCAATGTCGCCAAGTGTCAGCCAAGAAGTGGGCGACAGCAGCAGGACCACGACTAGGACCTAACGGTAGCCGGAGCTCAGGAAATTGGCAATGTCAAAGCCAAAAAAAAAAAAAAAACCAGGAGGCAAACAAACAACGGCTACGTCCAAAAGTGAATTAAAATAAATTTGCTAGCGGGGATTTGGGGATTTGTTGTGCTGCGCATTTTGAGTATGTAGCCAAGGATAGCGAGCAACCATTGTGACCTTTATACCAGGGCTGGCAATCGCGGATTTATAATAGTTCCCTAGAAAAACAAATATTTGCTAAGAAAAGTACTAAAATATTCTCCTGATGTATAACAATTAATTTTTAAATATATCGCGGAAAAAGAATTAGTTTATTGGTAAATAATTTGCATATTACTTTTGACTATCGAAATTCAGCACGTTTTTAAAATACTAAGAGTTATAATTAAAAACAGCTTGTTCCTCTAACCAATTCTGGGCAAGTCATTAAGCAAGAGCAATCTATAAATGATGTGGGTCAAAAGTAAGGGTAATCTCATTAATAAAAGTGAGGGTAATATTATTAATTACTGAATACATAGATACTCAAACTCAGATTTTTCTGAGGCCGAACTACTACTGCATTAGTAGTAAGTAACATCTTTAAGATTATCTTTATAAATCGTTAAAGAAGGTAATTCATAAATATCTTATTTCAATTTACAATTTGTATAGCTTATGATGTAATCATTATCACTAATTTTAAATATCAAGATTGTTTCTCTTACAGATATGAAGGTTAGACGTGTTTTGGTCTGTTTGGTGATTTTCTGGAATTTCAGGGAACCAATTCCGGCGAATACGGTAAAAGAAATGATGAGTGAGCAGATGTATACATTATATTGTAAAAGCCTTGAATTATTTTGCCACAAATTCGTGCGCGTTCTTGGTAATTCTTCACGCAAACAGCGCATAACTTCAGGCAAGAACTCATGATGCAACACGCCATTGTAATCGATGAAAACAGTGAGTCACCGTTTTATTTTTTAACAAAAAAATTTTAAATGAACTTGACTTTTGCACACTACATGAAGACTCGCATACTATCAAATTAGTGTCTCTCCGAGAACATATGGATGGACAAACTTATGGTAATTTGCACTTAATCTACTTTATCCATTTCAATGGTAAAAATGCTTTAAAGATTTAGGTTAATAATTTTCTTTTAGCAACACACAATTTCTTAACTTATCATAAAAGTTATCAAAAATTGAGCTAATGAAGATTTACAATAGCTACGAGCTCATGTAGTTTCCATCCCTGATATTTGGAAATGACTTCACTTTCGTTATTGTTTTTACAAAGCATACCCGTAATAATAATTTGGGGGCCCAACGTTTTTGTTCCCGCGGCTATTATATCTTCAGCAAAATATAAGCCAGTGGCCTTGTTATCGGCTCTGGCTGTTTGTCTATTGACATAAGCATACGGCATTTATATAATTGTAATATCAAATATCAGACATTGTGGAGAACACGCTTTAAACGCCCAAAAATGCCATCAAATTGATGGCTTTAAAATTAGCGTAAAGTCAGCTCGGAACAGACCCCAACGGAGCAGCCGAAAGTGAAAGGCGCCAAATGCGGACTAAACTGGTCGGCAGGATGGCAAAAGGGGGGGTAAACGGGGGGCGGAATGTGCGGTTCCAAATGGGCCGACTCGAAAGTGCCTCGACTGAAAGTGCCTTGGCCCGCCGCGTCGCATTGATAATGACGCCATGGTGGTGGCTTGTGTCTTGGGGTTTGGGGCTTGGGCCTCTTCTGGCCCAGTTTACAAACTTTACAATTAGATTTGCGCGCGGCTGAGCTGTCGTAAGACCTTTTGGTCAGAACAGTGGCCCCCACAGCGCCTCCAGTGGGCGTGATTTATTGGCACATTGTTGGTTTGTTCTGGATGGAACATAAATCAAGGAAATATGTTGCGACTCCGTTAGGAAATTAAACAAATTGCAAAGCGGCTTTAAAAAAACATAGCAAGTAAAATAATTGCAATCCTTTTATTTCGGTCTGGGTCTATGCTAAAACGGTCAACGACTCGTCCTAATGATTACAACATAATCCAATTTTCATTACTTTTACATCAATTGAAAATGATAAATGAAATGTTTAAATAATGAGACCAAAACTGAGACCATTTGACGTTAACCCTTTTTCACTAGGCCCCAGACGTTTTGTTTTTTCGTTAACATAATTTTTATCAAATGAGCCAAATACTCTCACAACAAAAGGGTATAATGACTATTTGAATACTACATTATTACTAGCCTTATGGATTTTTAATATGCGATTATAATTCTATAATTATAAATATATGTGTTTTAGAATAGGGAAATTTGTAGGTTTACTTAATTATAAATATATGTGAACTATATTTGAGGCAATAAGTGAATTTAAATTTTTTATATCTACACACAATGCAGCAAAATAAAATGCAATTAAAGATATGAAAGAATTAAAATTTTAATATTGGATAAAGTTTCAAAACATGTTTTTAACATACTAAAAGTTTCTCAAGTATTTCTAGAAAGAGTATTTGTTACTCATCGCATTTCAAGGGTATAATAATTCTTACAGCCTTTTTTCATCACTTATTTTTCAACATTTGCATTATTTTCTACAGATTAAACTACAATTTATCATTTTTTTTGACACGATGTTTTTATTTTTTTGTTCTTTTTTTCGTATGTCTTGAATTACGGCCGAATGCTCAAAGTGATTTTTAATGGCGGGACGACGCTTTCTGGAAGCTTAAGCTCACTTGTCCCTTTTCCAAGGCAATCATTTGTTTATAACTATGAAAAAGAATGGGGATTTACGAAGAGCTGACAGAAGAGGTTTAGTGAAAGTTGCATTTGCCCCGGTTTTGGGAACGACTTGGAAATGCAGAGTCAGCGCAAAGGGATAAACATACATCAAAGGCGGCCATAAATCTGTGGACTCTCTCTCCCTGCTAACGAGTGCTCAAGTCCTGGCGTCCTGTGAAAATGCGAAAATCACTTTGCAATATTAAGCAGAAGCGGGCTAAGAGCACATAAAGCGCCACGCACGATAACTTGACCAAACAATGAGCAAAACACAGATATAAATCCAACTTGGCAGCCGACACACAGAGAACTTTTGAGTGAAGTCAACACATTTTCACACACAATAAATTTTTGCCAGCGTTTGCAGGAAAATGGTATAAGAAAACGGAAACGTGCACTGAGCACTGCAGATACTACCAGATAGGATACAACTCTGGGGGCGCTGATGAGGGCGTGGCCGCTTTGCCTGTTTGCCTATTGATTTCAGACCAACTTAAAGCACAATTCGACCCACACACATGGCGTATGCGCAATTTCAACATTTTTTTGTGCCCCGCAAAACTTTTAACGCGCAAAATCTTGAGACAAAATGGCAAGTCGCGAATATTCCAATTGAAAGATTTATACGAAAGTGCCAAAGCGTTAATCCAAGTCAATTAGTTTCATTGTTCATTTTGGACAGCGCCAGTAGCTAAAAATTTGTTCGCTACTTAACTTTATGGCAAAGTTTGCCGTGTCTGACGAAAACTTTGACGGCGACTTCGGTAACCTTTGCACCCTCGCGACCCTGGAGGCTTCAAAGTGAGTGGTAACGGTAACCGGCAACCGGCGGGCCAACGGGTCAAATATGACCACAATTTCAGGAGGCATGCTTTAATTATGTATATGAGCTGAAGGTTAATTACAGCAGCATCTCATAATGTGAAGTCCTTAGAATAGTACTGGAAGTTTAATTATAAAAGAACCTTGTAGGCGGCAAATCTTGGTTGTGATATGATCTGGTTTATTTTGTAAAGGTCAGAATCGAGGTAACCTTTGAAAAGAAATACAAGAAAGAAGAGGTATCTTCGGAGTCCTTAAGGTATACTAGTATACCCTTGAATGTTTTCTCCCACAGAAACTCATTTGTCATGCGATTGTTTCTGTGCCATAAGACACAAATCAGATTTTAATAAAACTCAACATGGACTTCGTATATCAAAACATTGTATGGTGGTGAGTTTAGGTAGGATACCTTTAAAAACAATAATGTTTCTATTTGTTATTTTACGATTGCTCTGATAGAATAAATTTAGTCAGCCTGTACAAAACATAAAGAAATGTTCATTAATTGAGTTCTGGTTCCAAAAATAACATCAGTGCTTCAGTTTCATTACAATAGCTTTGAATCTGCGACTTTAGTTTGCACACATATAGACTTTTGAAAAACCTATCCCCACGGGTCGAAAATTGTTGTATGAAACTTGAAACTTCTATGAAAGAGTATTACCCGATTTTGAAAAATCTACTCCTTCCTACCCGTCCCCTCGAACGGGAAATGGGCATAAGGTCAAATGTATGAGAGGAGGTCTCTGTTAGATCGGTTTCTAAGTTCTTCATACCCTATCCAAAAAATCATAGGGCGCGGGTGATTAAATAAACTGGTAAATTATTTTGCTTTATTTCGTACTTTCTCATCCATGCAACAACAGTGTGTCACAGCGAAGTGTGGCGGGGTACAAATAGTATTAAATAAATTATGCGAACTATGTAAGTAGTAATAAGTTTTTCAGCTAAAATGGTTTATCCATTCACAATCCAAAGAATTAAATATATTACGAAATTTTACAAATATTTATATGCGTTCGTAGCCCACATTCAACCTTTTATATTTGATCAAAAAAATATTATTGAAAAACCCTTCAAAATTATTGCTTTATCTGGCGAGAATCCCACAACGTCTCTAGCTGCTTTCTGACACTTGATGTCTTATTTGTTACATTCCAGGAACAGAACTCCCCTCGGCACCCACTCCAATTCACAACCCCTTGTGGGGCTTTTGCCTACGCCTGATTTGCTGCCATTGAATTGAATGATTTTGTTTTTCAATTTATTGGGATTTGCTTGGCTGGGAATCGAGGCAGCTCGAGGCTCGAGGATGGCCCGGCAAGAGTCCTCGCAGCAGACGCATATAAAGCATTTTTATTATAAAAGGACGCCTATGCGCACACGCACGATATTATCGAGCTTGATTTATTTGCCTGTTGTTCTGGCAATATTTAAACGGGTTTCCGGATTAAGGCCTTTTGTTTTTCCTTCACTTTTCTCAATTTGCTGACCAAAACACGTTTCATGCGTTCGCCTTTTTTATTTGCCTCGACACATAAAACATTTTCAAATGCACCAAATTGTTTTCGCGCGAATTTATTTAATTAAAATGATTTTGTTGCTGGTCACAAAGGACACCGTCGCACGTCGCCACACTAAAAACACTGTCCAGCCAAATTATTGAAAATTTCATTGTCTAAAGATTGCGAGACATTTGTAATAAAATTGATATTAAGTTTAACATTGT
The DNA here is from genome assembly GCA_037075165.1 of Hirtodrosophila histrioides. Lineage (NCBI taxonomy): Eukaryota > Metazoa > Arthropoda > Insecta > Diptera > Drosophilidae > Hirtodrosophila > Hirtodrosophila histrioides. The sequence continues at coordinate 167,202 of JBAMCL010000253.1, forward strand.
TTATGTATTGTGTATACGCTTGATCAAGTTGATATGTTTAGTCAACCAGGTTTATTTTCCTTCCAAATTCCGATTAAATCATTTGGATTTGAAATTGTAAGCTGTTCTGTATCCCGAAACACAATTGACTATAAATATACTTGTTAAGAAATCCGAACATGGCTTCAAAGATCAATAAGTATAAATGTTCTAGTGAAGAATACCCGACCTGTATCCAAGCCTAATATTCCCAAACACATGTTCGTACACTTACGAATACACATACTTTATTTGCTGGGGTATGGGAAATAAAAAACGATTGTATTTTACAGAAGCAGTAGATCATTATTTAATGAAAATATTATAGATATAAATCAGTATTGGAGAAATCGTAGGAGCACATCGAAAGCCGATGGAACAGGCCCATAATGCCTTTTAAGTAAACTGAATAATACGCCAGTATTTACTTATATGATATTTCAGTATATTTTACAAATATGTTTATATTGATACACAATAGAATTGGGTTTAAAATATGTAAAATTGTGGGTAAAGTACAAACTGAATATTTAAAGAAAAAATTATACAAAGTTTCAACAAATATCCGATTAAATTAGTCGCAAGTAGCGGTTTTTTAATTTATTTTGTTGCCCAGTGCCATAATTCCTTGGAAAAACTCTGAAATTTTTTATGTTTGTTTCTTTTTTATTATTTTAAAAATCCGTTAACCGCAGAGCTGACGACCACAAGCGGCTGGCGGTTCGTTTCGCTATCTGACTGGTTATTAAAAATAAAAAATAAATAAAACAAAACTTTAGCTAGAAGCCGTCGCAGGTTGTGCGCAACGCCCACCGGGCGGGCAGGGGATTGGGTGGTGGTTGGGGGGTGCGCTGTGAATGTGAATTCGCGGCGTCCATAAATCCCGCTAGCATTTCACATGTGTATACGTTTTTTATTGCCATGTGTGTGTTTTGGCCGGGCCAGAAGGCAAAACGCTTGGCGCCACTGTCTTTGCAATTGCCATGAGTTGACCCCTTTGGACGGCAAAGGGAAAAACTGGCGTCGCGGGGTCGGGGGCGGGTGTGAGGGCGGGGACGCACCGAAGCTGGCGGCGAGCTTTGCGCTTAAGTCTAATGCGAAAAGTTGTGAATAGGCTCAGTAGGAAATCCTATTTTATGGCGCAAAGTTACTGCAGTCATAAAAACGTTGGGCAACTCTGCCGCAGCGCGAGATGGAGAGAGAGAGTGAGAAAGAGAGAGCGAGAAAGTGTGAGAGGGAGACAGTGGATAAGAATTGTTGCTTACAAATTCGGTTTGTTTGCTCTGCTTATGTAAATATTTATATTTCTCGTAGATGAAGCGGAATTGAGACAGTTGGTGTAAACGGGACACAGGCTTAAATAGCCAAGGACTCTCAGGAAATTATCTGCAAAACTAAAAGAAAAACAAATATGTAATTAAAAATAAATAAGCAATTTGTGCTGTGGAAGTATTTATGGTTTGCTGTTGTGAAAATATTCAAAAAATAGAATATTAAAAAAAATAAAAATAGTTTTACTATTATTTAAATTAATGTTTACTATAGATTATATATTTTAAATTTTTTATTGTTAATAGAAATTCACTGTTATCTTCTGCGCGCAGAAGTTACATCTCATACCCTTGCAGCAATATTTTCAAGCAAAAGTTCAACTTTTCACCGCTTGTTGTTCCTATGGCAGTCATAAGATAGAATCAAGCAATATTCATGAAATTTAGGCAACCCATACGTTTAAAGTCTCTAAATATTATTATATATATAATTGAATAATAAGCGAAATTAATCGCATCACTTTTTGCGCGTAAGTGCAAAATAAAAGGTGGCAGAGCAAATTGCAAATATTGATAATGGCATCAACATACAGCAAAGTGTGGAACAATTATTCTTAAACTAATGAAAAATACTATTAATGTGCACTTTTATGTATTTGTTAATTGTCGCTGCTCTCAAATCGTCTTTGCCTTACACATTCATATATAGAAATACCAAAAATTGGTGCAAATTGAAAAATTCATTTGATTATTCGATTATTTTCATTTTTCTTCGATTAATTGCAATTAATAATCGCTCGACTTAAATTAATCATATGATTCAACAGTCGATTATTTTTTGCCATCACTCTTAATAGCCAAAAATAGTTTGAATGTAACTTAACTTCGGACCGATTGACAGATTATGGCAGCTCATAGAAGTTTGATTTTGCTTCAATGTGTTCAGCATATACCAAGCATAATAAATCACAGATTTGGTGAATTTGGTCAGGATATCTTCATGACCAAAAATGTTATGCATAAAATTTTTAACTATCCTTTCCATGACAGTTATATAGCACTCCGACCTGGCTGGTTGTGACATACGTACTGCCTTCATAAAAATTTAATATTTGAATAAATTATATCAAGGTTGCTGTAAAATTCAAGAATATATATATATATCCTAGTGGGATCGGAAATGTCTCCTTCAATGTGTCACACATAGACAATATTACAAATGAAAATTTATACAATTCCTTATTTTGCTGTGCATTTATTATTTTATTTGTTTTTTCCATAAATTAATTTTAGCGTTCATTTTATTTTAATAATTTCATAGCTATACAAAACATTTTGAAAATTATCGACTTATGAACAGACCGGAAGTGGTTGCTTTCATACAAAGGAGCTTAAAATGGCAATAACAACAGAAGTATTCCATATGGAACTAGATTATTTCTAAAGCAGTATTTGTTTAATTTATGTTGTTCGATATAACAACAAAAACATAACAAAAATTTTATGGCGGATTTTAACATTTTGCTACAGTTAAAAATTATGTATATATAAACAGAATTTATTGAATTTTTATGTAAATAAGCATTAGCTGACACTATAACAATTACAGTTACATTTATAGCCAACGTTGCATTTATAGTTTGCCCAAATGCCTTAATAAAAATGTATTGGAAATGTGCAAAGCAGCGAGCATTCCCAATTGCCCTAATATGCAAATAATTTGGTTAAAATGTTATTGCATTCGAATGCACATATTTTAATTTGCATAAACATGAGCATTGTCCCACCCTACTCTGAGTCCTGTACCCCTGCCCCCGTGCCCCACCTTGCACCACTTCTATCTGTAATGTGCCCCAGTGCACGAGGCTGCGTGACACGTAAATCCGACACGTAAAATAATAAGCGGAAATGTTGAAAAATTCAAAGCAGATTCCGCCATCTGTCGCTTTTGCGTTCCGCCTGGGACCCCTCCTCAGTCTTCCCATCTGCACCCCCTGCTTCTGCAGGCTCCAGGTAAGTCGCTGCTTCCATTATCGCATTGACGTTAGCTGAAAGTCAAGATTTGTGCGCATTAATGGCAGCGATTCAATTTTCAATATCTGCGGCACGTGACTGTCGTCCTCGCTTCGATGTCATTGAAACCTGACGTGCCCAACATGTTTAATTGCAGGTAACTGAAAGGTAGCCCGTATCAATATTTAAAGCACATCAAAATGGCACTCTCCTGGCCCGGGGGTGCAGATGAATAAATCATCAATGCAGCAGTTCGACAATATATAAAGTCGCGCTGAAGGACAAATATTAATATGAGCATTCGGTTCCCGTTGCGAACCACTGCCTCATCTATCGGTTCGTGAACCTGCTTTAACTAATAACTGAATTGAGGAATTAGTGCGAAATAAAGATGGAATCAGGACGGGAATCTCCCGCCCGTCCCTAAATACGGTGTGGCTCAACTATGTAAACAATGTTGGTTTCGAAGTTCCTCCGTAGACTCAATATATCAGTTGAAGTTTACCGTATTTTTAAAATACAATTATTTATGTACAAAAATATTTTTCAACTATTAATTTGTAATTTGTAATGTTAGTGGAGTATTTTCACTCATAAAAGACGCATCAATGAAAACAAGCAAAAATACAACGAATTAACAAAGTAGTAATTATGGTTGTGAGCCCGCGCAATAGTTTGAAGAAACCTTGAAACCAGCGACAAAAAAGAGAAAGAAAATAGAATATCAGGTAGTATATCCCCAATTTCGCATCTCCTATACAGGTTCGTTACACATTTTTGAATTCGAAAATAAAACACTTGTATTTTAATTCTTTACATATTTCACTTAGTTTAATTTATTCACAGTAAAGTAGGTTATGTGTATTTGTGTGTGGCCTAATATTAATTCCAATAAGCACTTCAGACTTCATAGCATTTTCTGCCTAAGTATATACTACATAGAGTTTTAATCCAAAATTGTAGCCATTAAAAATATTAAAATGTTGGGAAAAAATTATTTACAAAAACCCATGAAGTGTGTTGCTTAAAAAGTGTAAGTGTAACTAATTAATGTTCTTACTTACTATTTAAAAAGCTTCTGCATATTGCACAATCTTTCGAAAAGCGTACCATACCAATTAGTGTGTTTTTAGACTTTATTATTATTATTACGCGTAATTTATTGTAGACATACACAGTTCACAAATTTTAGAATTCAATAAAATAAAAACTGAATACTTTCAACCATTAAAAAAACTTATTTAAATAAAGAGTTCTATCAGTTTGGATCCGAAGACCCGGAACAGTCTGACAATTTAACAAATAAAAACAAGAAAGGACGGCTATCTTCGGAGTGCCGAAGCTATACGGTATACACTAGCAGAAATTAATTTTTATACAAAACTTAATTTCGTCTGATTGGTCCTATGGAAGCCATGTGGTCCGATTTGGATTAAATTATAGGAAACTATTTGAAGTATAATAAAAATGTTATTTATTTTGGATGTATAATTTTTATAAATGATAAGTTTTTCATACAAAACTTATTTTTCATCCCTTGGCAGCTATGTGATATATTGGTTCGATTTTGACCAGAGACTCGGCTTAGGTAAGTTTGGTCGTGATATCTTTATAAACAAAAAATTTTTTCATACAAAATCATTGTTGTCGACCGATCATTCCTATATGTTATAGTAGTCCTATCCAGCCGGCTCTGACATATGGACTGCCTACAGCAAAATGAAGGGTATGTAGCAAGTTTTATTACGATAGCTTTAAAACTGAGAGACTAGATCCAATAGAAACAGATGGATGGACGGACATCGCTATATCGACTCGGCTTTTCATGCTGATTATATACTTTGTTGGATCGGAATCGTCTACTTCACTCCAATACACATTGCGAGACAAAATTAAAATACCGTCTGATAGGGTATAAAAAATAAATGTATTCCACTTTATTTAAAGGAATTTCATTTGTCTGTAATTATTATGCGTCATTGCAACAGATGGAAATTGCCTGATTCAAATAATTGTGAATGTAATCGTATATTCCCTAGTCCCACAAGTAAATAAAATTATTTTCAAATTACGTATATTCCCAGCCGCAGACGAACAAATCGATGAAAACGAATTACGGCTAACAAATTATACAATACAAATTAGTTTTACCCTAATCTACTCTCGCACTCTGTGAGCGTTACATAGTCGGTTGCATAATCAAAATACTCTAACCACAGTGAGGGAGCAAACACAAACACTCGACGATGGGCATTTGGCACATCATAAGTTACGCGGAGATTAATAGCCGCACTGAGTGCTTGGCACCTATCAAATTCAATCAAGGACATTCATCAATTTTCAATTTGGCATTTAGACGGGGACCAACGACGACGAGGACGAAGAGGACGATGAGGACGACGATGGCGACGTCCGAGTCCCATACAAACTACAAAAACTGAATAAAAACGGCAGCTCGCTTTAGTATTTGCTGGCGACTTGGGTGCGATTTCTTGCTGCCGACAGCAAACATCAAAAGCGAGTCGCAACCGGGTCGAGCCAGAGGCAGCCCAAAAGGCCAAGCGCAAAAAAATAAAATAAAAACTGCAGAGAATATGAAAAATCGTCTCTGACCGCATTGAAAAACACCCAAAACACACACACACGCATACATACTTACACACACACGCACACACCAGCTCGGAATTGATTCAATGTCATAAATTAGATTTGAAATACTCAAAAGCTTTGCCAAACGCTTTCAAAAACGAAGGCGGCCATAAAAATGTGTGAGAAATTTGTTTTTGTCGTTTGACATTTTTGCACGCTCATACGCTGCCACACTGTGGGATGTTTGGGGTGAGGCAGAAGGACGGGGCAACCAATGAAGCCCCACAAAATGTTGAAGCGCAAAATAATGTAAATTATATTTACGTGTATTTTGCATAGCAATTGCGATAGGATATTATTTTTTCCATACTTGTGTCTGGGCCACGTTGCGTATGCGCAACATTTTGTTTACACTACATTACCAAAACATTGGGGCAGGCGCGTGCCTTATAAATGATGTACAATCAATTAATTTGCGGCCTGTTTACAAAGCGACTATGCAAAAGTGCTGGCACAACCCAGTGTGGGGGAGCGGTGGTAGGGACCACATTAATAGCGTAAAACCAATAACAAGCACACAATAGACTGGGTGAGGTGGAAAGGGGGGTGCGCCATTTGACAGCAGTTTTCGTGCATTTATCACACTTGAAGCCAAAGTGTTTCAGCTAATGATGCCAAAATTTGAGCTTGTTTCAGTCAATTTTGTTTAATTTTTGATGAGACTTTGGCTTGTGATATAGAAAGTTTGTATTACTTTATAAAGAACAAGGTTTGAGTTGCTTAACTATGCAGATTTTCAAACCGCGAATTATTTAGTTAAAATCAAAAGGAATTAACACAGAATACAGAATAATCTAGGAAAATATGGACAACCTTATAGCAAATTTCGATATAGATTGTATACTTAAAAGAGCTAGCACTGACTGACTGAGCTAGAATGTGGAAATGTCCACAGATATCTTCAATTATGGGCAAAGTGCACGCTAAGCTGGGATAGGGAAAAGTGTAGCCCACAACTAGGGAAAATTTTAAAGTTTAACTTTCCTACTTACCGGCCATTGATCTTAAGGACATAGAAATTGTAAAAAAAAATGTAAAAAGAAGTAAAGGTTATGATTTGATTTCGATTGGAGAACAGCGTGTGATAGGAATCAAATTAGGTCTTATAGTAGTTTTAATTATCTACTTTTGAATAAATTTCATTGTAATTCAACCATTAAATTGATTGTAGTTAGTATCTATTCGACTTCGGCCTAGAAGATGTCCTATTCTGTTATTCAGTTAAGAATTAAGTATTGCTTGTCTAGCAGAAAGTGCTTGGAAAAATGAATTTGCTCATATTACAAAATGTATTTGAACAAAAATCTGTCATGTCCCAAATGAGCGATGAGATGATCAATAAAGTCACATATAAAAGAGTGTCTATTGAATTAAACAAATGGAAACCATATGACCATGAGATACTCTTCAAACATTTTTAGAAATATTTGTAACATTCACATTAGTATTTTATAAATAATTTAATTTAAGCGGTTACCAATCGGGTTATAATTCTAAGAATTTAAATAATTTACGCTCACAGCTGGCTGAAGAATTTTATTAATTAGTTTCAATAAAAAACTTTCTGAACTTTCTTAATTGTATTTAAATGATTTGCTTTAGAAAATGAAACTCCTAAAAATTTGTTAATTTATGTACTTGATTTTTCTATTATAATAGTTAATACAACTAAAATATATAAACATTTATTTAAAGGTGTTGCAAACATTTAATAATATTGTCAATTTAATTTAATTGACATATCCTAGCGATACAAGTCTTAATTTGCTCATTTATATTCTTGATTTTTCGATTGTAATAGTTAATGCAATTAAAATATATGTACATTTATTTAAAAGTGGCGCAAACATTTAATATTGTTATTAATGTAATTTATTTATTGACATGTTTAGTCTCGAATATATATATATATCAATCTGAATATCAAATAGTTGATAATTATTAATATTTTGATATAATATTTGAGACAATTATGATATGGACTTATTGTGCATACATAAATTTAAGTAACTATATAATAATTCGACGGTAACACACTAGCGTTGCCTCTCAAAATATTTAGAATTAAAATGTATAATGTCGAATTTGATTGCATTTGTGAATCGTTATCCATCGCCAAAGAGCTCGAGCGGAGTTGGTGAGATGTCCACTCCGTCGCATGGTCGCAGCACACAGTACTTCCAAATGGAGAACGAGTCCTACATCCGCAGGTGACCACGCCGAATAGATCGGCTGCTCTGCGGCACTTCAATTAGTCAAGCTGGATGAGGATGCTGCAGAACTGACTTCAAAGTGGGGATAATTCCTTGTGCAGCTTATAAAGTGATACGTTAAATACAGTACGAACTTAGGTTTAACCATATTTATGTATAATTCACGCAAATAAACAATAATGTTAATTATTATTTCACGTGTTGAGGAAAATCATGAAAATTTCGTATATTGCAAAAGCTTACGCTTACCAAAATTCGGGTTGGCGATGTTATCGATCAGCATTCAACGATAATTGGATCATGTTTTTTTTCAAACTACTGTTAAAGTAGCAGATTAAAGAAAAATCAGTACAGTTTTGGGGGACATGCTGTTAACTCACTTTAACATGCTTTTACATGTTGTTAATGTGATGTTAACATGCTGTTAACATTCCGTTAACAAGGGGGTAGGTCAGAAAAAAGGACCAAAACTCACAAGATCGCCTGGAACTCGGTCATTTCAAGGACGATTTTAATATCTTTTGGCAAAAAGATAGGGCTTTGCCTGTCAAATCCAGATATATAACCCAAAGGACGAATATCCTTAAAGGAGCTGAGAAATAAGGACTTTTCTTTATACAGAAAATTGGAGACATCTCGGCTGTTTCTTTGCGTATCCTGACGAGTCCTGTGTCAGACAACTTGGCATTACCAGGGCTACCAACTGGCCAAAGGACATTCAATTCGTCCTTGTAGTTTCCCAGTAATCGAGGATTTTGTATTTTGGGCACGATTTCTTTCGCCCGCGGACTGAAAATTTCCAAGTCGATGGTCCTTAGATGACCCCATGATCCTTGAATGCCAATCGATAGAGTAGGTCCCTACGATCCTAACGCCAAAGTCCTTTTAAAATCTGCAAGGATACATCTGAATGGGAGCTAATAGAAAACAGTACTACTACTAGGTGCAGAAATTCAAAATTTTGTTGCATCTTTTGGGCTGCTGATCTTAAGCTAGAATATCTTGCGGCATATTCAAACTTCATTGGCACTGCCAAAATACCAGGCGAACAGAAATCAGCAGGTTGCTACAAAATGTGCCCCTAAAAGTATGCTCCTCATTATTTGAAATTGGAACCCAAGGATTGCTATAGGTGATTCTGACCGACTTTTGCTCACAAAGTGAATTAAGCCGAAAATACATTCTGAAAATAATAAATGCTCCTTTTCTTGCAGTTTTTATCAATAAGAAATTTTTGTTTAATAGTTATACAAATATTTATTCAAATTTTAATTACAATAACGATAAGAATTAATTAATTGATGAATAAGATTGTACATATTTATCCCGAAACTGCTTTGTAATAAAGAAAATAACTAAGAAATAAATTTTTCTTGGTAAAATTTTGCATATTTATTTACCTACTACCATTTTGGCAGCTTAAGCTAGTTTTTTTTTTTTTTAATTACTTATATAAACTACATAAAATTTATATAGATACGAAATGAAAAATAAAATTAAATTAGGTTATTGTTTTTATTATATGCATGTATACAATTAAAAAAATTCGAATTAGGAGATATCACTTTGAAAAATTAAATTAGAGGATGTTGCGATGTGGTAAATCCTGAGGGTAGAATCTTTTGAGTCTTCTCTTTCTTGGTCTCCGCACTCTGGTGGTCTTCGTACTGACTGGCTGGACATCTTGACCAAGTAGTGTCAGAAGTTAATCGTCTGTCTGAAGCATGGGGGTGAATTTTCAGGCATTCCCTGTATGTAAGAAATACATGAATTAGTGTGAAATACAAACTACAAGGCGCTTCCACTTACCATTAATTTTCCAATTTTCCAAAATCCCGCCTCAGTATGCATTTTCATCATAGCTGGAACTTACTGTGAAATTTCAGCACTCTAGCTCTTACAGTTTTGGCTGTGTGTTGATTATGAATCAGTGATTCAGTGATATAGATTATATATTTCTTCTGGTTGATTAGGTGCAGGATAAGCTCAGATTTATATATATATATATCATATTTTTTGAGCAAGTAATTTACTTAAAATGCACAGGTATTTCGATTTCGGCAGTCCAATTTTAGCTGTATGATATATAAGCATAAAATACATAATAAACAACTTTTAATTAACTATACTTTACATTTTCAGTTGGAGACATCAATGATGTACACTTGGCAGTAATCATTGGGTTTGTATATGATAATTATTTATTGGAAAACTTTACTTATTTGATCCCCCTATTTGCAGATTTGTTCATTTCTGGAAAAACAACACAATTTATGCTAGTAACTTTATACTATAATTGTATACAAACTACTTCAAAAGGTAAGAATCAATAATTGTATCTTTGTATCTTCAATAAGCATAGTGTGAAAAATAATTTAAAATGAGCCGCAATTAAAAAGGACTATAAATAGGCTTAAGAAAAATTAGCGATAATTTATATTCAATACATGATATTCAAAAGAGGATTGCTTATATTTAAAATATATAATAGCAATTTAAATACAAATATTAATATATACACATTAGTACATATATACTTGCAGGTAAAATCCCGGAATTGCCCGGGGAAATATTTAGATGAAAGTGCATTTTTTGTACTCTTTTGTACGGTTTGTATAGATAGTAGTAGAATACTTTGTCATGTTTACCATTGCTAAGGCATTGAGCTGTGCCTGTTACCAACGCCACAACCCAGTCTGGTATACCCCTCAGTTCCCATTGGCTGCACTCATACGAATCCCTTTGGCAACAATCAACAAGCAATCAATCAATCAAGTTGTCCTGCTCAGCAGCTCTAAGCAGCAAAGCAGCAACATGTGACGACAGCGGCGCTCCCAAGTTCGGAGTACTTGCAGTTGTCTGAGAGGCCGTTGACACTTGGGTGTCACTTTAATTAGTGAGTGAACGAGAAGCAAGGAACGAGTATCGAGTATTGAGTACACAGAACACAGTACGGTTGCACGGACTTTAGTTCCAATTGGGGCATCCATCATGGTGGGCTATCAATATGATTTTAATGCCAGACGTTGCGCAAATCACAGAATCACGGCATGAAAGTGGCTCCAATCATATCATCAGTGATGGCTGTGATTAATCATGGACAAACTGGGACAGGCAAGTGGCAAATGAGTGGGAATTGGACAGGCGCCCCTGGGACTGTTGCATCCATATTTAATGCGCGGCGGCGGCAGCTGGGGTTGCGAGGGTTTTGCTGCTGTTTTGCGAGGGGTCGCAAAAGAATTTGAATGATTTTAACATAAAGCCAGGACTTCATTTTATATGCCAACTTTTACGAGTTGAAACTTTTGACCTTTTGTTGGGAGGCACAACAACAATACAGTCAACACGTTTTGACAATCGATCGATTTCATGAGCAATCAAACGATGTCACATGCGGCAGCAGCAGCCAGGACGAACGGGACCCTCGACCAGAAAGTTGTGGCAAGTTCAAAGTTCTTAACCCCCGGGCGTATGCGGAGGGAGTGGGATATAAACACACACAATGCCCAGGACCACAGTAGCAATAAAAGAAAATCCATTGCCAGTCCATCTCACTTTCTGTCTCTCTACGTTGTCTCTGTCTCTCTCACTAGTTTCACTGGTGACAAAAACAAATTTAAATTAAATTTGCGCTCATTCACAAACTTTTAGTACTCACTGTTTCCAGTTTGTACCTCATCAATAACTTCAGCAGCAAAATAAAATAAAATATATATGCATAAATATTTTAAAGTTTTAAATGCAGATTAAATATATTTTCTGTATATTGTAAATTATTAATAAAACTGTTTAAGTTCAAAACGAAAATAAAATATAAGGTAGGTATATAATAAGTCAAATAATATTCGATTTAAAACATCCTTATAAATACCCTAACAATACGACGCTTTGCGATAAGTTATCGGACTATGTCTCATCTCTAGCGCGCATGCCAAGTCAATACAAAAATATATATTAAGATATAAGGAAGATATATATTTATAAGTTCAAAGTGTGATCGGAATCTATTTAAAAGTAAATGAAAGAATTATTTGGTTTTGGTAAAAGATTTCCATACATTCTTTAAAGAATTACAAATTAAATTAAATTAAATTTGAAAAATATTTGTTGACGCCTTTTCCATATTCTACTAAAGAATACATTTACAGCATACATTTTTCATCTGATTATAATTACAAACTTTCTTGCATGCTTATTAATGATTTTACTGATCCTAAGACTCACATGTTTCTTTTCTAAAGTCAAATTCGGAAAAGGTCTCATTATAAATATTTTTATATAAATTGTGTACTGAACATAAAGATTAACTTATCTCGCACTTAAATATTTGTGAATTTTTTGTATCCTTTTATATGTATATAGGTTTGTAAATGTTTTAAAGGGCATTTTTCACGCATTCTTTCCAATTTTTCCACAATTTTTGAGCATTTGTTAAGGAATTCAGTTGAATTAAAAGTAAACTAAAGTAAAGAAGAATGTAGTGTATACATAATTCAGCACACTACAAGCTGCATGATAAACTAATCATATCCTATTCATGACCTGAACACAACAGGAAGTCAGAGCACGCCTTGGCAACTTACAGCCCTGTGGATGCCCAGTTAAGGAACTCGCCGCCTACTAAAAGTTAACAAGAACACGTAGTAGAGATTTTGCCGTTTAGGTTTTAATGCGATTATAGTGGCAGAAAACAGGAGGCCAGACTGCCAGCTAGAAAAAACCCGGAACTTGAACGAAAACCAGCGCCAGAGCCGGAGTTGGAGCCGGAGCCGGAGCCGCATTGCTGTTTTGGGTTCTGTGATTTATGGTCCGTTTGAATCGATGCTGGAGTGGCACAGATGGAGGTGCCGTGGCCATATTTAACTTAAAAAATTTATCAATTGGATTTGCAAACTGCTTTGTCATAAGTTCTGCGGCCTTTTGACACCAAAAACCCAAACAGACGAAAGCAACTCGCAAGTTTGTCTGATTAAGCTTAGGTCAAGGAAACTGCCTCAAAGAGCTGGGACTATCAGAGCACGTGCCGGTATTTTGTATTTGATTTACTGCTGAGGGCTCAGATTGCATGTGAAAAGGGGGAATCCTGTGGGAATCCAGCTCCAGGCTTGAACAAAGATTGTGCCTGTTCGAGTTCATATCTTAGTGAAACTGGCAAATGGATTCCCACAACAAACAGCATTTAAGGCTCGCTATGTGAGTAACAATATTTGGAATTGTTGACTTAATCAGCTCATAAATTTTGACTTGAAAGCAGAAATAGCAGAGGGATAGTATTGAATGGATGCCAACTAGTTTGGAAATTTAATTTAATATTCGGCCAAACTATCTAACATTTTATTTAGTTTATTTTATTAACGAAGGCAAAACAGTGCTGCCTCTATTCATAAAATATAATATAATAAATAGATATAAGGAAAAAATTTAAAAGGCTTCACGAAATTTCAATTGAAATCTATTAACGACACCAGCACGTTGGGGGCGGTTTATTCGCCAGACCGGCAAACTGTTATAAGGCAAAGTATTATTTAAATAATAATATATATGAAGAGAATGTAGACGGATCTGTAAGTTAATAAAGTTCATAACTTTAACATTTGTACATATCCCGAAAAGTATCACATTAATATTTAATGTAAAACTATCAAAGAAATAAAACACAAGCCTTTTTAGATTATAAGATTTCCCCAGCATAACTTGCTCCCCAAACAACTATTATGATTAGTTATCGATAAATTTGATACTAATTTCTATTGAAACCAATTATATATATTATATATTGACAATGTCGTAGTAAAATAACTTAAGACATTAAGCGATTATATATTTTAAATGTTGGCTTGAAACAAACGTTCCTAAACATAATACAATCAAAAAACTTTTTAAATTCCTAAAAATACTAAAATATGTTGCAGCTGAAGCTCGAAAGCCACATCGTTGGTTTAGCAGCTACATATATTAAATATATTCCGTATCGTCGGCTTTCCCAGAGAATCGGGAAAATCAGCGGGGATAAAGTTATGCTGGTGAATGTGGACTGGGTTCCAATTACCAATTCTGAACTATAATCCATATATACTCTTCCTGAAATGTTAATTCTTAAAAAATAACCAAAATCATTTGAACATTGCTGTATCCTTGTCAACGTTCTTTTTATATGTGATTTATAGCGTTAACTTTTCTGAATACATATTATAATATCAAAAGCACTTTTCACATTCCATTGGGACTCAGCGGCATTATGCATCTTAGTAATCGCATGAAAACCAATCGGATTGGCTTAATGAGTATTCAACGCCTTTATGTATGCAACAACATTTTTAATTTCAATTAAAGGCAAATGCATTACTTCATGAATTACAATCCCGTTAACAAGGACGTGACTTTTTGTGCAACTGTCAACATTCTTTTCGCTGTTGCGCTAAATATTTTAATTAAAGATATAATTATATTTAATGTATGGCCGCCGTGTAAAACACGTGGCCACGCCATCAGCAACGGCCACGGGCAGTTTACGCTTGCATATTTTAATACCCTTACAAAGGGTACAACAATATTATCAAAAAACTTGTGACGCATTGAAAGTGGCAGTCCTGACATAATTCAGTATATTTATATTTATCACATTTTGAAACTTTGATATTATAGATACGTTAGCTTAGTTTAATTAAATGTAAAAATAAATAGCGAGAAATTGGACTTAATAATTTATTTAAACAACAAATATTGTGTATTTTTAATATGCTGTAAATCAGCCTTAAAATAGTTAGACAAGAGAAAAATTCATTACAAGATACACTTATACACTTTAAGCTAAATAAATTTAAGATATTTATTTATGTGTTCTTTTTTATTTTTATAAAAATATTTATGTGTATATAATTTGGCTTATTTCTATCTTGCTATTGGGACAGCTTGATCTAATTGATTAAATATAGAAGGAACAATTTTATATAATTCAACAGAAAAAAATTGAAAAATTAACTTTCATTATAATTAGAAGAAAAAGAATACGGAAATGATATTTACAATATTTACATTTTTTATAATATTTGGCTGGGATCTGGGTCTTTATTTATAAACAACAATTTCTAAAAAATATAAAAACAATATAGTTTCAGGAAATCTGTTTTGGGATTTATAACAATCGATAGTGTCACGCGTTGTCCACCTCATTTTTACACTTATTTTCCTGATCAGGAAGCTCATTTGAAAGAAGAGACTAAATCGTATTGCTGGGCAGATCAAATACTGATTAGTCTCTTTTTGAAGTTGTGCGGAAAATTTGTTACAGTTTAGTATTTTTAAAATCAATTTTTTTCTGATTATGTTTAAAAACAGAATAGTCCAACGTTTGGATATCAAAGGAATAATGTAATATAATTGCATGGGTATTTAAGCTTCGGCCACCCCGGCCCTTAAAATAATTTATAACCGATTTTGCCATTTTTTAATGAAACTTCATTAAGCGAATTTATTGCGAGATGGACTGGGAAAATGCAATTTAAATGCAAAAAAATGCGTGCCTCCAATGCAAATGTGCGTGTGTGTGAATGAATTTGTGTGCTTGTATATGTGTGTGTGTGTTGTATGAGAATGTGTGTGTATGAATGTCACTTTTAGGTCATCAATGAAATGCGCACCTACGTTATTTTTGCTTGTTTAATTATTTCAATTAAGGCAACATTTTTATTATGCACTCGTTTATATAAAGTATAGTATTGGAAGCGAATTTCACACAGATATAAAATTAAATGTGGTTGACATAAATGAAATTTCAATTTGTTGTGCTGTCAGGCAGCGAATTTGAGCTTAACATTTAAAATAAAGACGAGTTAATTGCTGCTACTTATAGTAACGTATATATATCGTGGGCGAATTAAAAGCGGTTCGGTCTATAGGGATTTGAAGTATCAGTATAAGAAAAGATTTCCAAAAATAAGAAAAAGTCGCGTACAGTCAAGCCAGAAGTTGATTCACACTCTGACTAATTAAAAAGTTTGTAGCAAATTAAATTTTAATTTTTGCTCTTCGCGGAATCCTTCCAGACTTCTTCTTCGTACGAATGTACGCTGCGGCGTACTAGGGAGTAAAATATACATATAACATAAGAAAACATGGAACTTCCTAAGGTGTTTAAGAGGTTAATAAAATACCAAAGGAAGGTGTTTTATATTATAAGAATATATTACTTCCTAGTCAGATAAAGTCCGGTTTTATTAGAATATCTGTCGATCAGACATTGTAGCATATCTTTTCCTCTTAAGCGCAGTCCTCTTCTGTTAAGTTTTCCGAATACTCCCTCTCACTTTGTCTTGGTTTATTTAAATTTTCGATAAGTTGGACCCTAGCGGCTACCGAGGCTAATAAATGTGTCCCAACGGGTCAGAGTTTTTATTTTAACCTTAGTCAAAATTCAATTTTATTGTCAGTCTTTATTTTTATAGTAGATGGTATTATAATTTTGTCACGAATTGTGCAACACACTGAAGGAGACGTTTCCGACCCAACAAAGTATATAGTATATTCTGAATCAGCATCAATAGCCGATTCGATATAACGATTTTGGTAACAATAGTAATGAAAGTTGGCACAGATCCTATTTTTTTGATGCAGCCAGATCGGACCACTATAACATACAGCTGCCGTAGGAATGAACGTTCGAAAACTATATTATTGTAAGAAATCCTTTTTGTTTTTGATAATATCCTTACCAACCTCACTCAAACCAGGTCTGTATAGTGGAAAGTGGAGAGTTTATACAATCTGACCAAATTTGGTCAAAATCGGACCACTATATCATATAGCTAACATAGTAACAATCTGGTAAAAAATGAGTTATTGTATGAAAAACTTATTGCAAAACTTATTACTTAACTATTGGTAGATTTATTATACTTCATAAAGTTTCCTATAATTTTTATCAAAATCGGACCTCATTATATTATAGCTCGCATAGGAACAATCAGACTAAAATTGAGTTTTGTATATATAAAACGATGACAGTCGATTTTCTTGTTAGTAAACATATTCTCGTATATCTCTTAGGTTACTAGAACATTCTTGAATTCCCATAATAATAATCAAATAAATATTTAAAGAAAAATTATCCAGATTGCATCTATACAAAGTTATTCTAAATTTAAAATTATATCACACAACCAAGGACAGAGAAATTCAATTTTTGAATATAAAACGTCGAAATTCAGTGCAGTAAAGTTGGTAAAGTTTATAAAATTGAGGGTTATTTTTGGCGCCATTAAAAATCCCCTCTCTGATGCCCAACAGAACTTTAGACGGGTCTTTAAAAAACCTCAGGCGGCAACTTCAGCATCTAACCGTCTGAGCTGTACTCTGATATTACCAGAAATATTATACAAAGTTTGAAAGTGGTCCTTCAATATTCAAATTGGCATCTTTCACTTAACAATCAATATACAAAGTTTTCTTTGTGGCCAGCTTATAAGCTCTACCTACTTATATTACTTGAAGCTACTCAGATTTCAGTCTTTGTTGCGCTTGTTGTTCCTTTCCCTGCCAAATGTTTAATAAGAACGCATTAAGATGTGACACATTTGCAGTCAAGTCAACAAATTGCCAACAGCAATCCTGCGTGATACGTCCTGGGTGCGTCTGCTCCTGCTGCTCCTGCTGCTACTCCTCCTCCTCCCCCCGTCAATCTTACGTGGCAGCCGAGCTGGTGAGCGCTTTAATCTTGTTTAAAAATGCGCAGCTGTAACAACAACATCAGCTATGAGTGGGTGCTGCCATTGGGAGGGGGGTTATGAGGTGGCTGCGTGACTGCGCGTAAAGGATGTACACACAATATACGCACAAATTATATATACACACACACACATACATACACACAGAATGGAGAACGGTAAACTGGAAAACAGAAAGCGTTGCCTGCATTTAGGCGGGTTGCCTTGTCAAATCTGCGCTGTGAGCATTCTAATGAGAAGTGCTTGCCAGTTTCCTTAACTTTCTTTTGCCGCCTTACAAGGCCAGCCACAACAACAACAACAACAGGCAGAACAACAAAGTGCCGCTATCACAGCCGCATAATCAAAGGGGGCGTTGGGCGTGGCAGGCACTCGTCCTTAACTTTCCTTTCGCTGCCTTTTTAAGCCCGCCTCGTTTGTGTTGTTGTTGTTGCTGCTGCTGCTGCTGCTGCTGCTCTTTATGTTAGATTTTTTTATGCGCCATATATAATTTCATATTTTTTAAGATAATTATGTCGATAAGTCGGAAAAGGAAACGCACACCGGGTAAATAAAACAGGTGGAGCGCTGCCTTGCCGTTGGGTAAAGCTAAAAAAAGGCCCCTTCTAATGGGTAGAGGGTAGAGAAATGACAAGGAATATCATTATAATACCCTACTTCGCACAATGATATAACAAAGATTAAGTAACTAGCTGAGGATGCTAGTTGAAGCTGCTGAAAATCCAAACATTATGAAATTTCGGATGCACATCTCTTGGATAGTTATTAATACTGT
Source organism: Hirtodrosophila histrioides (assembly GCA_037075165.1). Taxonomy (NCBI): domain Eukaryota; kingdom Metazoa; phylum Arthropoda; class Insecta; order Diptera; family Drosophilidae; genus Hirtodrosophila; species Hirtodrosophila histrioides. Next base: position 185,863 of record JBAMCL010000253.1, read on the forward strand.
AACATAAAACTTTCAAACAAAAACTAATTTGGCTATAAATATGTCGACGAAATATTAGCTTTTCTAATAAGGCAGATATCATAGAATCATCCCAATTTGAATGATGTCTTCCAATAAAATTTCTCATTTTTGTCAGAGCCTGTAAAAGCACCCTTGCCATTCAATAAATAATATATGTATAATAATACATGTATTGTATTTTTTTAAAAATAAGAGATGATCTTGTAAAAGGAGAAAGCATACTTTCTTGTTTGTTTTTCTGGTTCTTGTAAATATAATTTAAGTTGAATTCAAGTGGTTCATAAAATAACAGAGGGATTAAAAGGAAAAAGCCAAAACAAAAACGTACGAGAGAATCCTTAATTTTATATGGATGGCATTTAAATTATATGATGTCTTATTATACACGTTTCTCTTTTTCATAAGAGATGATTCTATGAGAATTCTTACTTTTGAATGACATAATCTAGAATTTGCTATAAGTTCGCCGCTATTTTAAAGGATATTAGCTAGTCGACAGCATTCTTGTGCTTGTTTCTCTCGCTATTCGTGGCTCCTTGTGAAACCAAAAATCCGATTTACAATAGAAGCTTTAGACAAAGCGAAATGTTTTTTCTGACCCCAAAATACTCTCAGACTGCAAATCGGCTAAGCCAGCAACCTCAACAACAACAAAAACAATAACAACGTCAGCCATAACAATAACAACTGCGGGCAGGCTTAAATCCTTGCCTGGTTGCCCCCAAAGCTGTGCAGCCAGCGGCTGCAATTTCATTAGGCCCGGTTTGAAAAGTAAAAACTCGCCTGGCATTGACTTTGCTATAACAGAGTAAGCTAAATTTTGCATAGACATTGTGTGCAGAAGCGAGTGCGCGGGTGGGAGGGAGATGATGATGGAGATGGTCTAGGGGAGCAAGGAAATCAGGTGCAGGCTAACAACTGAAAGCAATCGCCTTATGGCCTCAACGTTGTTACATGGCCTGCTGCTTAATTTTCCATCCGTAAGTCTATTCTTCAATCATTCAATTTGAAAATTGTCCAACTAGTAAGTAGACGAAGCGAGAAAATTAGATTGCCGATTCTTGTAATTTAAATGAAATCCCAAAATGATACTTTAATGTACGGAAATTGATATCGATAAATCTATATTTGAGATAATACAATAGGATATTTAGGGGCGATATCTTGTCAGCACGATATTATCGAAATCGATATTTAAGTCGATATATTAGGGGAATTCCAAAAAAATTTCCAATATTCAGCCGAAAACGTTTAAGTTTTTCAAGATATACTGATAAAACTCAACAAGTTAAAATTTCTGTAAAATTTAAACAGAGGGATCAAATTAGATTAACATAGAGACACTATATCGTATAGATGATCGAGAAAGAGAAACTTATTTGTTTATGAAGATGTTTCCACCATCTTACCATTAACTACTGAATTAATTCTAGCCAAATCGAAGTTTTATTCCTGTTTATGGAAGCTGACCTAATTTAGTACATATCGAACTACTATTTATAGGTGCCATAGGAAAAGCAAATGAAAAATAAGCTTGAGCTAATATATTGGATTGAAATTAATAAATTTTAATTATATTTACTACCAGACTGTTTTAGATCTTAAGATTCCAAATGATAGATTTCTTTATTTAAATCGGCGTTCTTATTATAAAAGTAACAGGTTGATTCAGAACATAATTTTTTACAAATAGTACTCAAAATATAACTTTTTTCAGTCGATATTATAAATATCAGCCTTCTCCAATATCGCAATAATATCAATATCGACATTTTCATATATATCAAGAATCTTGCTCTAATGTACATACTTATAAGCGATGTATTCTTGACTAGCATCTTTATCGAACATCAATTGTAAACTGGATAAAATTGTCTTAGATCCTGTTTTCAGTGAAAGCAAGTGCTGCTCCTGCTTCTTTGAATAAAACATTCTTTGAAATAAACATTTTTTATAGAAATTTATTAAAACACAAATACAAAACACTTTTATGTACGAATGCATAGTTTACTTGTACTATTATTCAGATCTTATTTTCTAAAAGATTGCTGCTTTTCATAACTTTGATAATTCATAAGGCTGTCAACCGCATGAATGAAATCAATTTTATTCAATTCCTGTCCTCAGTTGCAGCTATTCAAATAGAAACCTTGTTGACAAATGCACTTCCCCAAAAGCCAAGGGGCATATCATCACAGGAGCAAGCCTCCCATTCAAGTGCAAAGAGCTGCATATGTGAGTGCTCGCAATGGCACCCAGTTCACATCTCAACTTGTCCTTCTATCCCACAGCCCTCAGCCCATTGCTCGTTGGTATAATAACTTAAAATCCCATAATAAAGCTACTTACTGCTGCCATCAGCCCTCCTCTTCGGCCTTGCCTAACAATAACTATTTTTCCTTGGATTTGGCTGTGGTTCGAATTGCCTTCAAGACTTACAGCCTTCACCACAAATGTGCAAGTCAAGTAAGTGCATACGTCACCGGTTCCATTCATATATAGACACCCAAGCCCACACCACCCAACTCAGTCCCAGCCCCAGCCCCAGCTCAGCTCAACCCATCATCAAACAGGTCTAAGTGCATGGAATACATTTTTTCTATATTTAGTTACTTTTCTGTCTGCTGGCAGAAATGAAAAAAAAAAAAGTAAATAAATAAAGAATGAAAATCCTGCTGAGCGACTGGATTAAGATTGAATTTTTCTCAGCATAGTTTTCCTTTTTATATTATTTTCTCTATTTTTTATTTTTTGTGTTATCTAGTCGTCGTCAGGTGAAGAGTCGTTTGGATATACTACACACACTCACAAAAGACAGCTAAAAATATTTTCATGTTGAAATAGAAATATTTCCCCATTGAAATTGGAAACGTTTTTGCCATTGTGTGGCTCGAACGGATGTTGTACAGTTATTGGAATGTCTCCCCAGCACCAACAACGACCATGACAATGGACTATTAGTTGGCATTTTTCTAGTATTTTTTTCAGTTACTTATGTATGTTGGTGCTGTTGCTGCCATAGACAGGAAATGGTAAACTTATTTCTCTTATTAATTTCTGTTGGCAATTTGTGCTGCAGCTTCCAAATGTTGCACAGATAAATCAGCGCAACGCAGTTGCTGCCTTTTATCTGCACACTTTACCTCAGCTCACCCTCGGACCCTAAGCACCACCCCTAAACAACTGAGCGGCACTTTGTGCTGCTTGTCATCCAATTGCTGGCATAGTTGTTTAAGGATGCGTTCTGGAATGCTCCAACTAAATTAGCCCCTCCCGCCAGCCGTGTCGGAGATGTCCAGCCTGGCAGTCGCAATGGGTGGCAATTGTTTAATGTGTATTGGCAGGAGCTTCAAGGAGCTGCTCATATTTGCCGTTGCATTTCTTCATTGCTTAAGGATGCTTAAGGAATTTTTTATGCAACAACAATTGACTAAGTGCCCATGCCAAGGAGTTGGCTCAAGCGAATTCCGCTAAGAAATATTGTACTGCAAATATGTAGTAGGTATTCGACATAGCTGAACTCTAGCTTAAAGCGAATGCAATAAGAAATAATTGAAATAAATGTATTATAGACTTTACACATCCACAGATCCTTACACGTGGATGCACTGGCCTCGGAGTGGAAGGCCCTTGGCCTTAATTATCGAAAGCCTCTGGGAAAGTACATCATATTCCAATTTAGGCTCGTGCCATAGAAATATGTACCAAATTTAATATAGAACGTTAAACAGTACAGTTCACTTCATGGAAATATTGATACCAAAAGATTTCAAGATTTAATGTCGAATATTTTTATTCAAGGAGCCTTTGCAGTTAAGTTCATTATTCAAACAAAAGCTCCATGCCTACTCTATGGTACAATGATCCGATGGTAATGCAGATAAACACAACTATGTAAATTATAATTTAGTATAATTTTTTGAACTGCTTAGTTAAGTTGTTATATCTGTAAATACAACAGAAAAGGAAAGAATTCTCTAGTCGATTATACCCGAATACAAGACATCCTGTACACTGGCTAAAAATTGCCAAGACACATCTTTGTGAAAACATACTCACATATGCATCAAGCAGTTGAGCGACAGTGCAAGCAAGCAGAGTATATTGAATAGAGGGTGCGCTGCTGCTCCCCTCTGCACGGCAGTAGAAATACTGGTTCTATAGTTGTGTAATATCCGATCGGTTTAAACCTAAAGCAATATATTACAAGTGACTCAAGAAACATGCATGCATAATATTAAAAATGTTACTGTTAACTGTTTCTATATTTGTGATTCCTATAGCGAGTTATTTAGGCCGGTGTATTTCATTTTAATAAATTAAAATTGGTTTTAATTTGTTAAAATTGTCCTCCTTGGCATAACAAACATACATATAAAGATTAAACAAACATTTCGGTTTACATTTCGGTTACTCATTGTAGTTTTTCATACAGCGTCGTCAAGGTTCCTACGTCTAAATTGCACTTTTGCATATATTTTTCCATCGTTAGTTTAATCTTGTTGTCTTTGCGCGTCATGTTTTGTTTGTCAATCGTTTTTAAGAATATTGATCTGAATGTGGTATTTAAATTTAGTGTCTCTGGCATATATTTCATTCAATTCGTTACACATTGCGCGAAAAACTAATAAAACCTACAAACCTGGTGGAATTCGTGCGGAATCCTTAGTTGTTTCTTGACTGGACACTGTTAATTGAAAAGTCACATTAACAGATTTCATATTGTACGTGGCATTCTGACATAATGTGCCTCTAAAAGGAGTAATAGGCTGAATTTTAGTAACCTATATGTTTTTTATAGTGTATACGATACAGTATATCATATATATATTCAGCAGTTTACAAGCTGTTAATGATAAAATTATAAGTTGACGAATACAAGTGAATATCATTAACAATTAAAAGATACTAATTCGATTCGAACGCGTTTTGCTGTTTATAAAACTAGAACGAGCTCATCGATGCTGGGACTAACTCAATTATAACTCGATTGGCGGCTAATTCAATGCATGGCCACGAATTTGCCGGTGCTGGCAAATTTGTAGTTGCTAACCAGACAGCAACCAAAATATTTCATGTCACTTAAATTAGTTAATTTTGTGCATAAATGCATAAATAAATGTACGACTGCGGTTGCACTGCATTTGTTGAACTCGCAATCGAGCTCGCAACCTTGCCACTTGCCACCTCGCCCGTGGATGCCTCATAATAATTATTCCGTTTTTCAATATTTAATTTGTTGCCGCCTAGCTTTTAGCTCTGGGCGGGCTCATTTAGAATGTGGCAATATTTCTAATTAAAGGTTGCAAACGAAATCAAAACAACCGCGAGCCAGTTACGCAGCAGGACATCCAACCAATTTATGCGCTGTTTGTGTGTGCATGCGTGCGTGTGTGTGAGTGTGTGTGTGCCAGCGCTGTTAAGTATGCTATGATTTATGCATGAATGCTAAATGTTACTGAGGTTTTTGCGTTGATTTTGCGCAATTGGTGCGCTGCACTGCGGCCAGTGTGGCCAATGTCAACTATTTCGCATTCGAATTGCATATTCCATGCACGCATAATTTAAGCTATTGAGCATGCACTCGCACTTGCAACTGCAATCGCCCCAAAGGACGTGCTGGGGGCGTGGTCATTTGGTGTTGAAAGCCAATGCATATTAAAGCGCATAAGGAATACAAAAACTGCAATGCAATACTCGCGCTATGCATTAAATCATTCAAAACGCTAGTTTTTGAAAGGGAAAGCGAATATCGTTTATAATACCTTTAAAATAAACGCGGTCTGTTGTCTTACTTGACTTTTTAATAATTTAAATGAATTTGCCAACGAAATCATTATATTTAGCTTAGCTTATGTAAATTTAGAAATTTAAAATTAGTAAAGTCATGTTTCAAACGTAATATCTGACATAAGACTACAGTTATCATTTTGCGGTATGTTTAGGTGAAGTTCTGGAGAAATTTCTATAATATTCTGGTATATCATCAGCCTGAAAGACTTTGTTTTTCAAATATCACCACAAGATAAGATCGATCAAAGGGTAAAAAATTCTATTCATTCTGTTATTTTTATACCCTAGCGGTATAAAGCTATAAATATAAATATGATCAAAAAGTGTGGAAGACATACATATTTTTTGAAACAGAGTATAAAATCAAATTAATTTTTAACTGATTTTAACTATAGCGGGAATAAATAGTATGTAACTAATGTAATTAAATGCTGATGCATTTTTTTTTGTGTTTCTGCAACATTTTAGTTGCTTTTCACACAATCTGCACGGCACTTCTTTTTCATTAGTTTTGGAATAATATTTCCACACTTTGCAGGATGTTGATGCCATAATAAGTCTTTGCAAATTGCTCTGTCATCTTTAACTTTGCATTTACGCGCAAAGAGTGATGTGATTATTTGAGCATTCCATCGATTAACGATTCAATTATTCGAAGTCTATTTTGCGATCAAATTATATCGTGAATTGAGACAAAATAAATGATTAATGTGAATCATAAATCGTTCCATCACTAGTAAAGTAAGCCACTCTGAATATATAATTTGTTTTCAAGAGAAGGAGCTGTTAAATGAGAAATAGCACCACTACCAAGCACACATCGTATAAGTTTGGTTTCTACCAAGAATCTTTAGAATCTTCTTGACAATACACGGTGCCAAAACCTCCTTCACTTTTAATATTATAAAAAATTCGCTTCTCAACTATATATTCCTAAATTTTAAAAATACTACAAATTTGTCTTTTATATTTCAACTAGAGCATATGAAATGAATTGTTTTAACGTTTTTTGTCACCTGTCCTGTTGTTCTCCCTGTCCATTAGTTTCCATCATATCCATTAGCTCCTATCTAAGAGTAAACCATCCCACATACAACTCCCCCACATACAGTAAAACACTCAAACAGCGCCCCCATTTTCAGCTGAGCTGCCAAGTTGTGACATTTTGTTGTCAAAAATTTCGCGTGCTCCAGAAATGGTCGGCAACATTTTGACCTAGTTAATAATTTAGTACGATAAATGGCTAAGATGAGTGTCACCATCATTTGGAGCGTCACATTTGACACTAAGACTAATTTAATGGAAACTCCAAGCAGAGGCCAAAAGTCTGCACGCAATATTCGGACAGAAAAACTTGCTTGGTCTAGGCTAGAAGCGACAATAGAAAATAGACGCTAGGCGAGGTGATTCGCATGTATCTAATATTTAAAGTGACATATCTATTTATATGCAAATGCCACCACAATCAGCACCACCCACAACCCACCGCCCCACACAGTTGCTATTACCTGGACTCATGTATGGGCCGTGTGCGTGCCAAGAAGAAGGCTTCCTTTTGTTGAATTCTTCGCACAATAAATCACAACACATGCGCGCAAAGCGCACTATAAGGCGGCCGAGGGCGGGAGAGTGGCAGGAGGGCATCTGGCAGGAGATGTGGAAAAATAGAACTAATAAATCTAAAGCCAATTAATTGACTTAACTGCTGCCGGCTGTGGCAGGCAATGGCAAAGGCCTTTGCACCCTTGCAATGGGCCGCAATTTATGGGCACAGCATAAACTTGAGCCCGCACATAATAAATCATAACAATTTACAGATAATAGAAAGCCTAGCATACAAGGAATCTCGACGCCTGAATCCTGAATCCTTTCAAGATACATGTGTATGTTTGAGTGTTTTAATCACAACGCCTGCGGCTTGAAATTTTAATAAACCGCTGCGAAATCTCTATACGAGCAGAACAAAATAAAAAAAATTGGTATTTCCCTGGCCAGACACATAATTTAAGCCTGCCTGACATCCTCTTTAGCCCTTCCGTATTCCAGCCAGGATTAAATCTAAGCTACGCCAAAATGCCGTACAGATTTTTACTCCTTTATCCGCAGGCGTCACATAGCGGAAACCACAATAAAATCCAATAAAACCTAATATTCGAGTGTGTGTGTTTAAGAATTTCTTGATTGTTTACATTGTCTTAAAGATTATAAGCATTAAAATAGTTTTTTTATGTTTCATTATTTTCCATATAACAACTAATTTAAGATGCCAAACCAAAAATGAGATCCTGTTCTTAGAAATTTTAATATATATTGTAGTGTGCTTTTAAATCATGCGTTAGTTTCTTTGGATTGTGATAAATGATAGAAGTATGGTAAAAAATATCTTAACATAAGAGTATTTTTGCCAAGATAAAATATGTAAAGGTAGAATCAACAAATTTTACAATCAGACCTTGAAAGGTTTCAATGTTGAAAGTTTTGACAGAAAAGAGTATCCCGCAGTCGGCAACTTCTGATTTTAAGGTTTTTATTTGCTTTACGATCAATTTACAAAAGCGACTCACGTAAATACAAAAATTTTGTAAAATTTCTTTCTACAATTCATTTTTTTTTTTTTTGCTAATTGCTAATAAAAATCGGATATTCAATATTTTGTGGGATATTTTTAGCACAAGTTAGTTGCTAAGTCCGTGAACTGAGGACAAGTGGTAACTTGAAGGGCAACATTATGAGAAGCCCCGTTGCGCCGTTACCAGGACAGCAGACAGCTCATAGCCTTGCCACGCCCCGAGCTGTAATGACGTCATTTACATGGTGCAACAACGTTCATTACAAGAACTGGAGGCGCCACAGCCGTTGCCTTTATGGCTTTGGAGTTGAAGCACCAAACGCGACTATTACATAAATCAAACGGATAGTGGACAGGACTCCTAGGGATGAGTTCTTCGCAAGTGAGCGTGTAGACTTCTGATACTTTATGCACTTTAAAACAATGTTGTTTACTCCTTCTGCAAATTTATAAAATATAAACATTTTGCATTTACAACTCATAAATACTCTAGGCTTTATTCGGTGTATTTTTCAAATTGGTCTAAAGCTCTCTTCCTTTATAACGATTGAACAATCTACAGTTTCTATTAAAGCTAGAAAAACCATTGGCCCTTGACTTCCACAGTCAATAGACTATTTGTGCAAAGGATGTTTTTTCTGGTTTGATTTTCGCGTAATTAACTTTTTATAAGCATAAGTGGAATCAGTAGGAATACCAGTATTCATGTCATAAACAAAGTAAGCTTCCTTTTAGGCATTCCTTTTTAGCTCAGCATATGGAATAGACTACACTATTTTTCATTAATTTTCCAAATCTTACAGTAAAAGCAACAAACATATTTTTTTTGGGTTATTATATATTTTCTTGGCCTAGAATATAGCTATCTGAATTACAGCTGAGGTAAGTGAAACACCGTGACCAGGCCAGTGTAGACTGATCACAAGCTTGGTCCGATGACGTCGCTTACAAGGCTCTTCAAAATTCCTTACAGCAACTGAAGGCGCCTTTAAGAGTAGGTTGATACACAGCCTGGATAGTGAACAGGACTCCTAGGATAAGGGCAGCCTTTAAGAGCTTGTGTAATTTTAAGTGGGGACTCTTTATATATTTGGGTAAAATATCTCAAGCTTGGCTTAGTTGCTCCAACCAATCCTACTAATTAAAAAAAATTCAATTTTCCTCTTTCACGCAGCATATATTTTAATGGATGATTTACCATGTGGCTCTCGCCAAAACCCAAAAGATGGGTTTTTAAATTATATCAATTTATACATAGCGCAAACTCAAGGGCTGCATAAACTAGATATGGTGAGCTGTGCCAAACAGTGGAATAGACTGCCGAAAAGTCAAAAGGATAGGCTTCGATACACGGACAATGTGGATATAAGCAATTCTGATGAATTGATGGATACAAGTAATTGCGATGAATTAATGGATACAAGCGATTGCGATGAATTGAAAGACTTCTTCTTTTCTAAAAAGAAAAGAGCGTCACCTACGCACCCACCATGCCCCGAACCGCCAAAGGTGGTCCCGCCAAAGGTGGTCCCGCCAAAGGTGGTCCCGCCAAAGGTGGTCCCACCAAAGGTGGTCCCCCCATGTCGTCCAGATAATATACCATGCCCGGCGAGCAGAAAGAAACCCAAATGTCGAAAAAAGCCTCCCTGTCGAAAGCCGAGAAAGCGGTGTCCAAAAACAAGTATTTGCCAAAAGCACACACCTATTAAGGGCTACCTAGCCTTCTTTCGCATTTTTAGGAAAAAACGTTGCGGGATATGCATAGACGTTCTTGTCACGAGGGCGGCACGTGCCTGGTGTCGTCTCTCTGCGGCCCAGCAGAAGAGATACGAGGTAGGTTTCACGGTATCATTCGGATAAGTGCTCCATATTTAATGATTATTTTCAACAGTACAAGCGCTAATCGAACTAAGGCCATGCTGCTGAAGTCCCATTCTAAGCAATATAAGCGACGCCTCTGAGTAAGGCCGAAATACAAGTCAAATGCGAGATTGGTTTTATCTTCATTGCTAGTGAAACATTCCATTTATGAAGCTTTAAATGACTTCGATAAATGCGATAAAAAAAACAATATTTATAATAAAAAAATTAATGTTTGTAATTCGTTCCAATAAAATACAAAAAATGTGGATTAATCACTTGCAGTGCATTAATTATAAAATGTAGACATCCAAAATTGCAAGGTTTCAAACACCAGATATTTATTTATTTTATTTTTTTCGAAGAATTCTTTTGCTCATAAATAAATTTTGATTGTTTACATAAATCATCACAATGGCTCCGAAGATCATTATATTTGATCAACATGTTACATTTTCACAATATCTTGGCGATAATGTCTATTTAAAGACAGCCCAGTTGCTTCTTTTCAGGTTATTATCTACCTTGAGTGCTAAAGGTGGGGAAATCAAATTTGATGTTAAATTAGAAAAGCCCGAATGTGAAGGAGGTTTAAATTTACCCTGGTCACTTGGGTCTGTCGGTACCTGCGACTAATCAACTAATCGAAATAAATACAGAATTAGTTGAGATTAGGAGGGGATTGACTTCGGTATATCTAATTCTGGAAATGTAGATTAATTTTACTACGGCTTTATCAATTGCGATGACAACTTTGAGGTTGAGTAATCGAATAGTTTGGTGTTTCAAACGGCACACCTGAAACAGTCAGATTTGCAGTTCTAATTTTAATTAAAAAAGTATTTTTTTCGCAGCACACTTAGAGTATTGAAACTCAGTCATAAGAAATATTTTTTCAATTCAAAAATATAGTAGGCCAATTTAGGTGTATTATTATTATTGCAGCTCCAATATTTTAGTATTATTCGAAATTTTGTGTTGTAAACAACAGTCTTTGAAAAAGTTTCAATTATTTGTAGCCAATTTTAGATCAAAAATTTAATGTGTACTTGTATTTCGATTGTTGAAGGATAAAATTGATTGAGGTAAGTGAAACACATTGACCATTAACCAGTTAGGTTAAGGTTGTGAGACTTAACTTGAAGACTTAACTTGAATAGGTCCAATGTATTATATAGTCTGTCGAGCTACTACGGAGCTTACAACTATATTCAACCAATTTTAGTCTGTCTCCAATGTTTATGCGCTGTGATTGACCAACTTTTAATCCTCGCACGGATCGGCATAGAGGGGGGCTGAGGTGGGCGGTGCATTTGGTTGTATAATGTCGGGGCAGCTGCTCGTAAACATAAATCCAAGTGACGCTAATTGTTTGTTGCAATTACTGCAGCAGTTGCTGCCACTGTTCAGCTACGTGCAGCCGGCAGACAACAGCAGTTGACAGTGAGGCAATTTTCAGGAGGGCCAGGCCAAGGGTGGGTGGCCAGTAGGCAGATGGATGGCGGAAGGGGGGTGTGGCTGAGTGCATGCAAATTTTGTTGCATCTGTAGTGCGGCAGTTGCTGATGCTGCAGCAACAGCAAACAATTACTCAAACATTGTTGCAGCTGCTTGTTGGTGTTGCTGTTGCTCATTGTGCGTGCTAAATGGCAACTATTCTGGCGGCTAATGATAATCACTCGACGCTCTCTGCACTCACCTTTTGTGCAGGAGACGTTCCTCTCCTTTTCCCTCTATGTGGCGTACTCGTAGCTTCATGTTGAGCGCCGCCTGTCAATTTCTTAATCAAAAGCATAAACGCCTTGATAGCTGCTACAATTTTTCTTACAGGCATTCTTAGAGCACGTGATGCTATCCCAAGTTGCTTTATTACGAACCACTTTGACAATGGTACTTTTAGAATAGAAGAGGCGCACAGTGGGGCGACTATAATTATTTGTAGGACACATACTGTGTGGAGCTTATTGTGAACATGATTCCAACATTCCCTTGCATTATCTGAGCCTTCAGCCTTAATCATTGATACGCTTTTGCAAACAACTTATGCTTTCTTTAAATCATGTCAAAATCAGCCTTACAAAAGGTCAACTAGTTGGAAGTCGAAATATATGAAATCAAATTACATTAAGACAGTTACCTGGTTTGACTAATATAATCTGAGACTTCCAAATAAACATCATTGTCTCACAACATTTCGAGGCTCTCACTGATTCACTGTGCAAATCAATCCAGACAATTTTTTGGGTTTGCTGTAATAAAAGAGTTCAGCTTTAAGTAGAATTAGCTTAGCTTTGAAGGCTTCAAATGATTTTCAAGCAACTGTTATGATCATGTCGGTTGTGCAAAAATAAGCTTAATATCGCTAAAAGACTTCAAGTGTCCAAAGAGCTGTTGATATGTTAAAATGATGTCCTCTATCCTAATTTCACATCATCATTTTAGCGCTGTCTTGCCCCACTGTTCAGCGTTGAGTGCCTGTCAGTTGCAGTCGCAGTATCAACTACTGTCAGGCCTCCTCTGCGTGCATTGTGCTGGCGGTTGCTTTCAGGCTGTCATCTGTCAGCAGCTCCATCAAATAGACCAACAAATCCCCAGCCAGGCCAAACATAATACTATTTATATGCCGTATAATTGGCACTGGGGTAATATCCTGCCCGGCGCCCCGCTGACTTGGCCAACGAAACTCTAAGCAGCCCGAGGATGGATTTCAACTTTGCATGCAAAGCCAGACACATTCGCAAATGGGGCGTATAATGGCCAGGCAGGCCCCACAATGCACAGAAAGGCACAGCTGGGCATAAAACAGAATTAATGCATGCCATAAGAAATCATATTAATATTTTCAGAGATGCATTTGGAGCAGCGCATAAGCAGAGTTTAAATAAATTATTATTTATGTAGTTAATTGCGGTGCACATTTTGGTAATACTCGCACATATTGTTATAGGTAAATGCCTTGCAATGATATAAGACCGAGCTAAGTAGTATTAATGAAACAAACAAAGACAATTTCAGTTATATGAACCCGTTCACAGCCAAACAGCACATGTTTTGTCAGCTTCGGACTATGAAATAGTTTTGGGAACATGCTTGCAAGCTGCAACTATAAATGAAAGGCTCTTGAACAGCCGCCTCTCCGGTTAACATAGTTTCCAAATAAATAGCCACAATTACAGCTACCAGCTCCCCAGCTATTTGTATGAGTTGCTTGCATGCATTTCAAAGACTCGGCTCTGACCAGAGCAACTAAGCCATATTGTCCAGCCATAACAAACATGGCCCATAGGTGGCTTATGCCAGTCAGGCCATACCGCCTCAGCAATTAAATAAACAGTTCGTAAAGCTACTTGCCCCTAGCCATCTACTACCCCCCTGCTGCTCCCTCTGTGGCAGCATGCAACTGTAAAGTGATATTAATTATGGGCTCGAAGCAACTGCACTAGACTGGTCGCAACCCCCTATCCACATCCTCAAACTCATCTTCATCCTCATCATAGTCCTCGCTCTTATCTTTGTCGCTGATTAAGTGGGTTTTGGGGCATGACACAACTCTGCGGCCAGGGATATTGTACTACAGCTGGATAAACAAAATTTGTCGCAATTACTGGTGAACAATGTATACAATACTTCAGAGGATGGTTGTGTGTATCACAATATAATAATGTTGTCCAGATCTCAAAGATATTCCCAATTCTGATTTCTGTCGTCAAATTATAATTTTCAAAATTTACTTTTTCATGGAATATATATGAATTTAAAACAAAACAAAAGGTAATTACTTTCGCTAAGTTTATTATCTTTCTCATTAACTTCATTTGATCAGGATAACAAAGTTTTGTATAAAATATGCTAAATTTAAAACAAATACTTTCGCAAAACTTTTTTAATGTTCTATAAAGTATTGAGTGTAGCCCGCCACACTTCGCTGTGATATATTGTGGTTCCATGGGTGGGAAAGTAGGATATAAATAAAACTAACTTACATACCACAATTTTCCTAAGAAACCGATCTGACAGAAACCTTCGCTTACAATTGAACTAAAGCTCATTTCCCGTCCATGGCAACGGGTTGGAGTAGATTTTTCAAGATGCATACAACAGTTTCCCTTGGGGGTAGATTTTGAAAGTTCGACCTTCTTTAATTATTCATGTCAAACATATATTTATTATAATCACTCTAAATTCTTAATTCCTGATTTGCAGAAGCAAGCGGACTATATTATAAGTTTGACATAACAGATCTGGCGAGCAGCGCTATGGCTTGCAATCAAAAGGATAATGTGGATGAAACCGTATCCGGATCTGAATCCGAATCCGGTGAATCGAATGAAACACCCACGAGTTTTCAGCACCTTTCGCCCGACGGCATACCGGAACCTATGCTCAACAGCGGATACACAAGTTTCGTACGCGCTCGCCAACTACTCATAGAAGCGGTGCGCGTCTGGAGTCGTCTAAGTGACTCCGATAGACAGAGATTTCGCCTTAGGGTAAGGTATCTTAGCATATTAAAAATGTGTTCTACGTATTTAACGATTAGTCTCAGCAGCCCCAAGGAGGATAAGCCGAGGATAACCAGTCGAAAAAAACTTGCATGCAATACCGCTTGTCGAAATCGAGATGATTTGATTATCATTGATCTTCATTATGTCAAAATTTGCGTTATATAAATATATCCGGGCGACTGTTATCTGATCTTATTAATAACTTATAGTGTATTTATTACTGCCAAGATATTTTTCTTGGCTCTTCTCGGGTATTAACCTTTAAGTTATTGGTGCCTAAAAAACTAGACAAGAACTCTTGAGGCAGGTGCTTGGACAATACACCAAGATTATGAAACTGCAGCTGGTTACACACAGTACCCATAAAAGGGGGCACTAAACTGAGCAAATGTATGTAATAGGCCGAAGGAGGCATCTAGGATTCTATTAAGCATAAATTTCCTGAACAATGTTATTCGCCTGTCAGTCCGTCCATATTTATGAACACAAGGATATCGGCAAGTATAACCGGTACAGACACCAAGTTTGGTGTGTAGATTTGTGTACAACGGCCGGAGGGCAAGTTTTCATTTTAAATATTCTCATCTCACCTCCTATAATCGATAAAGATACAGTTCTAAAGATATGGACTTGAATTTTAATATGTATGGTTCTTGGTTAACTCTTATTCCATAACGTCAATCGGATTATAAATACAAAAGTTATACAAGAAACTATTTTTATACTGGCGAGCTGGGAAGCAGCAGTGCAGCCACCACTTTAAAATGTATGCTTACTTGCGATGCAGTTGAACTGCTTGACGCGTATGTGTGTGTGTATCAAGATATATTTGGGAATTTTAAATTAGATTAGAACTAGGAAATTATATCAAGCCAGAGAACTTACAAAGAAAGCTTATTTTTCCTTGACTTACAGCTAAAATTTATTAAAGGCATTATTAAATTTTGCTTTGATTATGACTTATTACTGAGGGCTTAAGTACTACTCGCAAAATCTCTGAAATAACTACCCACAAGTCGAAACCAATCTGAACGCAATTCTCAAGTTGGTTACAATTTGGTTGGCAACATTTTTGGAAGCCAAGAGTCGGCCATTAATGATTTGGGCAAACGGAACTATCGCGTGAGCTGCGCCAAGTATCTTGCGGGGCTTAAATACATTTGTATCTCACGGCAGCAGGCAGCAGACAGCACGTGTAGCTGCTTTGCAGTTCTGTAGGCTCGTGGGCTAAATTCAATTTATTATTCCACCATATGAGCTCTCGCACTTAACTTGCATGAATATATAATGAGCTGTTGGCAAAATGGCATGGAAAAGGGTGCGGGTGGAAGGTATTTCATGCACTGCGAGTAAATGCGTGCTTGAGCCTGCTGTGAGGCGGGAAAATTGAATTATTAATAACACGCAGCGCGAGTGGAACAACATTGAAGACTTCAATCTATAAATATGGTGTATGATGGTTTTGGTGGCTTGGTGGCTTGCTGGCTATGGGAGGGGATCCGAGGGGTAATCCCAAAGTGAGAAGGCGACAACCTTGGGACTCTTGGCCAGAAAAACTAATCGTGCCACTTACGACCATAATTTGTCAATTTTCTAAACAATTCCCCAAAGTCGCATAAAATGTCTCGTGTCTCTTTGGCTTTTGGCACCCATTATGCTCATTTCTCTCGTTCTCCCCCAAAGCCCTTTCTCTTTCTGCTGCTGTGAAAAATGAAAGTGAACCCAAATTGCCAGCAATGCTGTCTGTATTTTGACTGACAGACGAACTGACTGACTGTGTGGACCCTGGATAATTTACCAAACCGCCCCTCCCGCAACGCATTTAAATGCTCTTGTATGCATAAATTTTACAGAGCCTGACAGTTTCAGCCTAAAAGTGTAAATGAGTCTGTATGTCTGCATTTTGCTACACTACATCAAATTGAAATAAATGCGTGGGTTATACTCTTGGCATTATTTTTTTCTTACTTGTTGCCAACAGAAATATGTATGTGGCCAGCTAAATAGGAAATTGTGTGCACGGCCGGGATAAAATAAATGGATTTCGAAAAACTCAACCGTTTTTGTTTGTTGATCATTGTTGAGTTCAATGTGTTATGTGGCAATGACAGCAGCTCGATAGCGATCAACATAATTAATCAATTGAATTCTATTATGATTAAATAAGAATTAGGTGTTACTAAAAGTAGTTCAGTGTCCTATAGTATATGTATAAAAAACAACTGGTCCTGATTGACCCTTTTTCCAAGCTCTTTACATAGAAAAACTAGACAAGTGCTCCGACTCTTTGGAATATTTGCCCTTTTTCCAAATGGTCATAAAATTAGTGGAAATCTCAAACATGGATTTTTTTTGGTTTTCTTGCTATTGGTTTCAAACTTATATACCATCGTGATGTCCGATTTTTCCATGGGCTACTGGATAAGATAGTTTATAGGTAAGTTTTAGATAATTTCAAGAAAATTAGAAGAAAAATTCACAAAAAAATATTTGACAACTCCAACCACTCCACACAGAAGGAACGTAAGGCTGCATAAATCCCACCCTGAAGACGGCTACCGAAGAAAAATAAAATACAATTTTGATTTTAATTCAAACTTGACCTCGCGCCGGCAAAACTCATCATCCTCATATTTAAAATTATTCAACTTGCATTTATAGAAAAAATCATAATTCCGAAACCAACAAAAATTAAATATTTAGGCTTGTATTCGAAACGGTTTAAAAAACTAACCAAATGCAGACATATAAAAAATCCAATAAAATTTCATAATGATAATCGAATAAAATCCATTAAGTACGTACAAAATTTATCAAAATGAAATCAACGATGACTAAATGTTATTGCAAATACGAAATTCACTTAGCCAGGAAGAAGGAAAATCCCAGGAGAAAAAAAGTGAAATTTAAGCAGCAAATGGCCAACCAGTCGACTCTTTGTTTTAACGCCCCGAAATTACCGCCCCTTTGTGTATTTGGCCGCAGATAACTGCCAGCCAAATGACACACATTAGGCCAAGGTATCCCGTATACGGCCAGTGGACATACACACACTCACACACACGTGCTCGCAAGTGGGAGTGTGTGCAAAATCAATTCAAGCTCAATTTCCTTTGATGAAATGTGCGCCTGGTCGGCATCCGTGTTGTACGTGACAGTTGTGCTCAAAATGACTCGGCTGTTCGAATTGCTAAAAATATAATAATATGTATGTGTTAGCGGTGGCAAAATCGCAGTCACTATCGATAATATCGATAGATTTCAATTCAACTCGATATTGATGGCTTATACTTATATGTTAATTATAAAAGGATATCATGACCTTAGCTATTACTAAATTTATTATTTTATTATCTTGCATAGCTTGCAAAGCTTGCAATTAAAATATCCCCATTGGGTTGGTGTCGTTTTTAGTATTTTATGTAAATTATTTTAATATATTTCATATTTTAGGCAACAGCACAGTTTGTTTGCCAAATAAATAATTAAATATCCCTGCATTTTTTTTTAAGTTTTAAAATTATATATCTTGAATTTGTTTATTGCATTAATATTTTGTATGATTTTAATATATTTTTTTATTTTATTTATCTATGCCGTGCAGTTGATTTGAAAAAGCAATTTATCATATTATAATATTTTACTGATACATTTATTTAAGCGTAACTTTTTTATCATGCCAATTATCAATATGTACAACAATCGATTGGTGGCATATCGTTGCTTGGCCACCTCTAAGTGTAAGCACCCGCTGCCAATATGGATATTACCAGTACTTGTGTGGGTATGTAGTATGTGTATGACCGGCGAAAACGTTCAATTAATAACGCAAATCCTTTACGGCCCAGTTACCAGGACAGCCGTCGCGACGCGTCGTTAATTAATGCGCTCTACGCCAATTTAATGCACTTGCTGCTGCTGCTGCTGCTGCTTTTGGTACGTTGGGTGCTATGATTAATGTTTAATTAAATTTGCAACATTTATAAAAAAAACAACAAAAAATCAAGAAAAATGAAGCAGCAAGCGCAGTCAGGATTACATCATAATTAATCGCAGTCATTATTTATAACGATATCACCAAACAAGCTTTATAGTAGACGATGTCATTCAAGTTTAACTTGCAGTTTAATACTTATACTCGTATATCAAAGATATTTAATTGCATACAGATTTTTTAAGTTTATAAGTATTATATCATAATAAATTAAATGATAGAAGCGCATTAATTCATCGCTGCACACTAAAATGCAGTTTTGTAAAACGAACATGCACCAAATCCTTAGTAAAATATTGACTATATTAAAGTTTAACACAATTTTAACTTCGAACCATTTTTAAATTCCCAATTTATCATACTTGTCTAATAAATAATCTGACAAGTTCACAGAAATGTTGATTACTTGCTAGAACGCATAAACTAAGGAAATTTCGAATATCTTAAATATTACTAGTCTTGATTTTATGTACATATGTAGTTTGGATAGTGCACAAACAGTTTTGAAGAAGACAACCTAAATTATTTTAAATTTTATGTCAAAATAATTAGGCCCGTTCCCATTTCCGATAAACTGGAATTTAATTATTAATACCATCAACATTACAATATTGTTATGTATTATGGTGTCTAGCTTAATCCCCGAGTTCGTTTATATTTGATGTATAAACATTATTAAATTGTAAGATGCTCTAAGTTCCGAATACCGATAATTAATTATGTCTTAAGGTACATATTTCCTTTTGTATCGGTGAGTTTAAAACGACATGAACATAACTTCGAAAAGATAAAAGAAATATTGCTATTTTAAGCGAAAACGGGAAGACAAAAAACAAAGCACTCACTTCGAAATGCAATTTATTTTGGCTTTCCCTTAAAAGACATTTTGAGTTAATCGTGAGTATATAATTATTAGCCATGTTATCAGTGCCGATTCCAATTAAATCATTCTGAACTACAATTGTTAACAATAGCCGATTGAATATTTGGCTTTTACCAAAGTATGATGATTTTATGGAATGAAAACTGCAACAACATGCAATCAAATACCAAAATCGGCATGTCTGCTTCACAGTATAAAATGGCTGAGTATCTTCAAAAGCGACTGTTGATTATTTGGGTTAATAGTGAGTCAATCTAGAAGACACTGACACTGTTTAAGTTGAAGCGCAATGTTTGGTAACATTTGTATCTATGTAAAGGAGTGTTATTGTGTGCACAAGTTAACGAGGATTGGAATGCAATTATTACAGTTGCTTTGTGTAGATATCCAATTAAGTGTAGCACTTAAATGCAGGGATATGTACTCATATGTTTGACATTGTTTACACATGCCACAAATTGAATTAAATGATTCTCTTTTGTTTTATGTAATCCAAATTTATGCTGAGCTCTTGGCAAAGTACAACAATCTGATAATTGGTAATTGTAAACCATTACGTAAAGACCTGCGGCCAGGTGCTCTTTATGAAGATAAGCGTACAATAATTGAAGTTGTTGGCGTCGTGATGGAAATTATTAATGCAGAAGGATAACCAACTTACATAAGCTGAAGCTGTGGGTAAGGGCTAGTAATTAAATGAAAATAATGCACTTAGAAGATGAATAATAATCATATAAAGAAGATATTGCGAGTGAGTGGAAGTACTATCATCAAATTATTATGTCAGTTTATTGACGTATAAGTATAACAATGAATTTACAGTCAAAAATTTGTTGTTTTATTTTCGGTAAGTTTGATAAATACATTTTGAGTTTGTCGAGCAAAATGGCAGACGTGCACGAGAATTTAGTGACTGTAATTGTACATTTATATCAGATATATTACTATCTAGTAAGTATCCCTAGACAGGCATCCTAAATACAATAACTAATTCACTTTTGAACAGCGCCCAATCAATCCCATCAAGCGTGAAGCCGTTTTGCTCGTTATTCATAATTACTTTATGTACTATATCATTAATCGTTTCAAGCATTTGGCGCAGAGTGAGTTTGAGTTTGAGTTAACCAATTCAATTCACTTGAACTTTAACCTTTCATAGCT
Organism: Hirtodrosophila histrioides; assembly: GCA_037075165.1. Lineage (NCBI taxonomy): Eukaryota > Metazoa > Arthropoda > Insecta > Diptera > Drosophilidae > Hirtodrosophila > Hirtodrosophila histrioides. The sequence continues at coordinate 206,648 of JBAMCL010000253.1, forward strand.
TCCATTGACTCTGCGGGCCCAGTGAACACTTTTTATTATGTGCCCCTTGTCTATGAAGAGCCGGCCTTGCCTCAAACTGCTGAGGATCTTCATATAGTACTAAAGTCCACAAATTGGACTTTTCTTGAAACGCTTTTTAGGCATCACTTGGCCCTTTTGCTGCCCTTCATTCTGGCTCTATTAGTTCCGGTAAGTCATGATTCTTTCAAGCTACTCTTCGATACTTTTAATAGTGATTCCAGCCAGTTTCTAAACATGAATTTAATAGAAAACAGTGAATGAGCTTCAGTTTTGTGTTTACTTAAGAAGATATCGTAAAGTTGTAGTTAGAATCAAGTCGATAGTGCCCTAAAATACAAAATAATCGATTCTATCGATTGGCAACAAATATTTCTGGTTTAGTAATAGAATAGAATTTATATAATGTATAATATTTATATAATTGCAGAAACCAGCTCAAAGTCGGCTCAATATGCATTGAATGTGTTCAATTAATACATTTGCACAAGCATTTCGAGGTACTATGTAACATAATCAAACAAACATGTTCAACGAGACAAAATATTTAAAACTTATGCAAAATTTTACACTATTACGTACTTACATTAAATATGTCATAGTGTTTCTTAAGATCCTTGTTACTATCAGAAGCGATCTGCCAAACAGATAATATTAGGGCTTAATTTCTTTATTTATCTATAAATTTAAAGTGTTGTACCTCGAATATAACATGAATGCTAACCGAATTATTAATGACACTATCCTTTAGCGCTGCAAGCTGGTCTACGTCAGCAGCCTGGTGATCCTGTCGAACTTCACGATGTGTGTGTGCTTCCTCTACGCTATGTGGCAGTGGCTTTTACTGAGCGGCACAAACCTGAGCCTCCAGCTGTTGCCCATCTTTTGCTTGGGTCCAGGGGTGCAGACGGTGCTGATGTTCCGCTTCACGATGCGCATGTTGGTAAGTCTGATGTGGCTTTGAATTTCAGCATGCTAACGCCCTTTAACCCGCAGCTCAACCTTTGGATTGTAGTTTGAAGCATGAAATTGACTGTTCGAGGCGGGGCTGAGAGCGAGGAGTGGTGTGGAGTGGGAAGGGCAGCAGCAATGCAAAAGTTTGGCATAAAATCAAACCAATAAACCAACAAAACTGAGCAACTTCAGCCACTTGCACAAGCCAGAAACACTTTCGCTGCACAACAACTGCCAAACTGCAGGCATTTATGACAGCCCAGCCAAGGGAGGGGGTGTGGGTGCTTAGAGGGGACAGGGAGAGTGCAGCGTGGCAAGGCAAATCGCATAACGAAATTGTTGCTGAAAAGTTGAACAAATATTGAGGTCAGCAAAATTTTGTGAGGCGACCCTGCAGGCGCCCTTTGTTGTTGCTGTGTAAACTGTTTTGTAGCCTTTGGCACAAACTTCTGACACGCTCAGGATACTTGCAAAAACACATATACGGACAGACACACACGCACGCACGCACACTAACACACACACACATACACACACACACACACACACAAACATAATATTGATGTGGGTAAGTACTACGGCTCTGACTTGCTCTTCAGGCAAAAATATTCAATGAAAATCGTCAGTCGACAGTTCTTCTCTTTGTCAATAAAAAGTTGCTGGCTGTCCGCCTGTTGTTGTCCTGACTCGCAAGCCAGGACCCTCTGATTTGGGTCTGTAGTCAGCTTATAGCGCATTGCAGGCGTCCACTTCACCTCCTTCAACTCCTTTGCCCCCCATCCATCCTCACGCTTCTCATTGAGAAATTGACGCAAATGCTTTTCGATTTTTCGATGTGCTTCTGTATTCCGTGTCCGTGGACACGACTTGGCTTTTTGCATTGCATAATTGATTGTCTCTTTCTCTCTGTGTGTGTGTTTGTATGTGTGCGTGTCCTTTTGCCCGCCCTCATTTATGCATTCATTTTACCCTGCAATGATTTCACTTGGTTGAAGAAAGCCTGCGTCAAAAAGCTTTATTATACTATTTCACTTTCCTGGTGTTAATTAAATTGTCTGTTTTTGAATTCTTGAGAGAACGCTTTGTAATTCAAATTAATTGCATTCCATATTTAAGAATAATTATTTTGAAACGAACAGTTAACTAAACAATTCTCAACCAATTTACAAAGGCTTAAATTAATAAGAAGCTTGTAGATTTGTTGGCAAGTGCTTAGTTAATACTTATTATAATCGCTTAACCTTTAAACCACTTAACAACTCGTACTCTTTACTCCCTGTACCCATAAAATGGCTAAAAAGGCGGTATTAAATCTGTGAAAATGTATGTAACAGGCAGAAGGAGACCTCTTCGACCATATAAAGTATATATATTCTTGATCAGGATCAATAGTCGAGTCGATTTGGCCATGTCCGTCCGTCCGAAACTGTAAGTGCTAGAGACGCCAAATTTGGAATGTAGGATCCTGTATACCATGAGCAGATCAAGTTTTTTCATATTTCAGATAACTCCCCCCGCTACTCCGATAAAAAAAAATTGATAAAAACTTTTTATAAGGACAATTTTAAAGATATAGCCTTGGGATTCGGCATGTAAGCGCCTGGGTCATTCCTGATCTATGTAATTTCAAGTCGATCGGATCAAAAATACGGAAGTTGTTCACGAAAGAAGTTTCAGTACTGAAGCGCGAGGGGAAGAAGCAGCGCAGTCTCTGCGCTATCTCGTGTGTGTGTGCGTATTTGTGAGTGTGCGTGCACGTGCAAGTGTACGAAGATGTGATTACAAATTTTAGACCTGTGCAGAGTCGTAGTCGGGTATACACGACTAAAGCATTCTTAATTGTTGAAAATGAGTTTGCAGCCTATTGTACTATAAAAAACAAAGTTGCAATTGTGTTCCCCGAATTTTCCGTCTTAGTATGCATTTTCATTAGAAATTTAAACTTCTGTGTAAATCTCAGCGTTCCAGTTCTTACAGTTTTGGGTGTGGATGATTGTCAATCTGTCATGCAATCAGGACAAGCTCTTTTGTATATTAGTAGATATTTGCATATATACGGAATTTTAAAAATATTACTTAATTAGAATAGAAAACAAAATCAATATTCGCACTTTCCAAAACTCTTGTTGTTTTGATAACAATAACGAAATTTCCGTATGCTGAATACCAAAATATAAAATGTTTTCCGACACTCTGCAATTTGAGTTTATTTCTTGTTTTTCTTAGCGTTTTTATAAAAATATTTAAAATTGCATTGCAAATTTTGCCAGCACATTTTGACAGCTTGGCACTGGAAATGCAATAATATCAGGACATGTTCACAAAATACACACATACTATGAGTGCATGGGTGCGTGTGTTGTGTGTGTGAATGTATTGGCCACATCAACTGTCACACTTTGTTGATTTCATGTGTGAATTGTGTAATGTTGCAAAATTTGAAATTCATGTGCAATAAAATGTTGATATGCTCAACACAGCCAGCGAGGCACCACAGGCCTCATTACGCCATAGACAACACACACCCACACACCAACTCACACACATACAGACGAACACACACATACTGGATGGTATACTCGTGTATTTATGTTTTCATTTGATAAATATTCTTATACAAAAACTGTCATAGCACACGCTCTAGGAAAGATTGCAAATTGCATGTGGGAACTCCCACGAGTCTAATAACAGAGTAAAAACAGGAGCGTTAAATGGGCTCCCAATGAAACCGACTCCAATGTGCCCTTTTCACAGATATCTCTAAAGATCATTAATTTAAAATTATGCTTAAGTTCTCTGTAACTTAAATACATATAGTTTTATCGATCTTATGTTCATTTGCATGCAATTTAAAGAATACCTATAGTTTTGTTAATATCATATTTATTTCCATTCGATTGCAATTAGAATATCTTCCTGGTGAATAGTTTTGTGGCATGGACTCTGTTGAGATGGTACGTATTCAGTTTATTCGACAGGTGAAAGTAAAAAAAAACTTGATAGGAACATTTAAATAAATTATCTCAGTCTAGGTTTTATCGATTTACGGGTGTGTGCGGGAGAAATTTGAAAGGAACTTTATCTGCCGTACAGGAACCTACATTCCTTATATTTTGCAAGATCCTTGTGTTCATACATGCTTGGAGAGACACATAGGATAAGGAATAGGGCCAGATCTACTCTGCTATTGATACTGATCAATAATACATAAACTTCTTAGGAACGCAGATGTCTCATTCTGCCATTTGGACATAAAATAAAACCACTTTAACTAGAGATTCAGAAATTGGACTTATTTCATCCCTACGTTGACATACACGAAACTTAGTGTAGACCTAAGAATATAAGCTGCCTATGATATTAAATGAAGCTTTTAAAATGTTAAACTGATGCAAACACAACGACAAAGTAGGTTTACCCTCTATAAGAAGATAGAGCACACGAGACGAATCTGAACTCGTGATATAGCCACGCATAGTAACGAGCTACAGACCGTGCCTGACTGTATAATGATGAGCAACGATATCGTTGTCTCTTAGTATGAGAAATTTAATTTTTGCCACCCACACACACCCACACACACCCGCACTCCAACAAACTGTGAACCACATAATTGTGTATTCAAGTAAGAGATATGAGAGTTGAAAGCAGCTCTATTGGGAGTAGGAGGTGCAACTTGGGGGCGGGTTGGCTGCCTTGAATTAAGATAATGACACGTGAGAGACGGAAGAATCGCGGGGAGGCACCTGACTTTAAAGTAACCCTCGGCTCCTTGGGAACTACCACTACTAAGTATGTTAAAGGAAGTGCTTGTTAAATTACGATAAGACAAAATGGCTGGCAGTGGCTCAAATTTGCACATTTAACCCTTGACTTGGCTTAAAAGCACGCACCTTTAAGTGCAGTCCGCCAATTTGATGGCAAACTGCCAAGGAACTGACAATGATGTTGATGATGATGACGTTTGTGACCTGCATGCCAATGCGCCGCAGCTCCTGGGAATTGAATATTGTGCCTAGTTCGTGGGCGACATGTCAGCACATTTGCCATAGCCCATGTCCATGTCGACGCTGTGTCCTGTATCCTGTGTCCTGTGTCCTGTTACTCGCAACTGACACAGATAACAAATCATTATTGGCTGGCGATGGTATTAGGAAATTGATATTGCTGCCCACATTTTGAGGTTGCATACTGCTCAAATATTTTCAAAAATATTTAGAAATGGATTTACTGCAAAGCAGGCATAAAGCAAGTTTATTATATCCCAGCAGAGGGTATTATAATTTTGTCATATAATGTGCAGCGCATTGAAGGTGACGTTTTCGACCCCACAAAGTATATATTCTCTGAATCAGCATGAACAGCCGAGTCGATATAGCGATGTCAGTCTGTCTGTTCGTCGGTTTCTATGCAAACTAGCCCCTCAGTTTTAAAGCTACCGTAATGAAACCTGGCACAGATTCTTCCTTTGCTGCAGGCAGTATATATGTTAGAACCATCCGGATTGAACCACTATAACATGTACCTCTTGGTTGATGTACTAAAACGAGCAGTACATTCAAGTGGCCCAACGACTCAAAGCACGGGCTTGTTAACGCGCGGACCCACGGAAAATGCAACCCACCTTCCGCCCAACCGACCGAGTGGCGCGTTGCATAATGAAGATAGCGGACAGATAAATAAATGCAAGCTAAATAAAAGTTCTACATAAGTTAAAGCAATAGACAAAAAGTAACTAAAGATTACACAGATAACATAAAAGTGAAGTTCTGAGTAAGGAAATAGAAGTAGCAATACATATTAGATGATAAAGGTTGCTTTAATTAGAACATAAAATACGAGAAGGGTTATGGATAGCATAATTAGTATTACAAGTTTGAAGAGAAAGAAGAAGAAAGTTTCTAGGATTTCTGATCGGAACTATAAAACTTACTTAACTCAGAAGAATCAATTTCCAACATAGCTGCTGTATTATTGTTATATTTTGCTTATTATATTATATTTATTGTATTATTTTGTTTTTGAGATGTTCTCGCCAAACTCACTCACATCAAGACTCTAAAAAGTTTATACAATCTGACCAATTTTGGCCAATTATATGGCTGTCATAGTCATGTGAAAACTGAGTTTTTGTATGAAAAACTATTTTGCTGACCCAAATATTACATCCAAACTCAACAATTGAAGGTTTTATTATGATTCATATAGATTGCTATAATTCTATCAAAATCGGACCACATTTTTATATAGTTCTCATACGAACAATCAGACGAAAAGTGAGTTTAGTTTAAAAAAAAATTTCTGCTAGGGTATACATCTTCGGCACGGTGAAAGTAACCGTTCTTTCTTGTTTTAAGTATGTTTTTTTCTACTGATACGTGTAATCTAGTTCTTAATATATTTCATGTGCTCAGTTCCTGAATATATATGTATATCATCACATGTCACATTTGTATACCATTTCAAGTAACAATGTCTTTGGGCACACAAAAAATGATAAGGCCGCGTAATTACAGAGCTCTGAGCTGTGTTAGTAAAAGGGTTAACGTAAATCTATTTCAGAGCTCTGATGGCCATCTGGTCCACAGTAGGACACATAGTAATTGCCATTGATTTTACTTCTAGCATTAACTGAGGCCACATAATTGACAGCGCTTTGATATTTTACCTCGAAACCCAAACAACAAAGCATACCCAAGGTAAATCGAAACGTTAAGCCACAATACGCAAGTGAACGTCAAGCCAGACCCCAATCCCAATCCAAATTCCAATCCCAATCCCCAAACCTATTAAATCCGACGACGAAAAACCGAAGGAAAACCGACCAGGGTGGGGGTTGGTAGAGCGCAAATTTTCTTTGATTGATGCGCAAATCAGCAAATCAATTGGAATGCCACAAAAATAAACTAACACACAAAAATGGAGCTGCAGACGAAGAATGAAAGATGGGAAAACGAAAAGAGTTGGCAGGGCGAACTTTTTACACTAAATTTGCATTTCCAATGGCCCCAGGTGTATGTGAGCGTGGTCGTTACATGTGATTTCGATAGAACTGCGTGATTTGTGCAATGCCAAGAAAAAAGGCAAACAAAATGTATGCAAAAAGTTGAGCCAGACCAGCCAGTCACAGCTGACAAAGATTCGTTGCCAAGGGGACCACAAATGGAGATATTCGTAGTCCAAGTAAATCACAACTGCGAATGTTATGGAGAGGGGTGCCAAAGAGGGAAAAGGTTGCCTGGCCCCAAGGCAGCCCCTGAGATGTACGGAGCTATCCGTCCTGACGGCCTCCCGATGCAAACACAAATCCTTTCTTCAGAATTTAGCAAGATGCTGCACAGTGGTGCAAGATTGCAAGACAAATTTTAAAATTATATATGAATTCGTATATAAGTACGGTTAGAATACTAGCTGTAGCCTACCACTCTTTGCTCTGGCACATTGTGGTTGCATGGATAAGAAAGTAAGAAGGAAGTTTTGTATAGGGTATAGGGACTTTGAAACCGATCTAAAAAAAGACTTCTCGCAAACTTCCCGTTCTTGTTAACGAGTGGGAGTGGCAAGTAGATTCAATCCGTAAAATCATGCGAAAGTAGAATTGGGAACCCATACGGGACATTTAATTTCGCAAATTTTTGTCGAATTTGGAGACTAAAACTGCCATAAAATAGGGCTCCTTAATACTTAATAAAGAATTAGGTTTGGAGAATTCATAAATTTTCTTCTGCTTATTGCACTCTGATCCCACAGTGCCAAGGCTTGAGCTTTTGTTTTTACATGTAATGGCATTTTAATTGCACGCTACAACTCAGCCAAGTGTCTCTCAATTAAAAGTGTCTGCTTGGCTCAAAAGGACGTCGTCGCCGTGGGATCGTCGTCACGGTCGCATTGCGGGAGAGGGAAAGGGAAATGATGGCACATGTCGTAACTTGCCGCACAGCGTATCAGGCGGAGCAGGCACAAGCCAGGACCACAACAAGGCCTAAGACCCGGGCCATGCCCAGACCCAGACACATGTTACTGTTAATTATGCAACGCAGATAAGAAGTCCTTGCAGCAGGCTAAGAGAGGTAGATGGATGTGAATGCCACTTAAATTTAAGCGATTCATTTTAAGGCAATGCTTTGCTACAGCCTTCAAATTGAAATAAATTTTATGTAGTTTTGCATGGAGCATTTCCGTATTAAGCTTAGCACAAAATCCTATTTTAGATGACTGAAGGCAAACAGCAAGTGAAGGAATTAGCGACACTACGACAAGAACCTCTAAGTTTTGGGGATGAATTTAGCATACAGAGAATGGGACTGCATCATCATGCGCCCGAAGACTTTCATAGATCACAAGTGAGTAGCGAAAAGGACTTCTATGTAACGCACCTTAACACCTTCTTCTCCTACCAGTGGCAATCTGAGTCCACGTCACGGTACTTCTTGATTTATCGCTGGTTTTTAGCCATCTTCTTTGGTACTGGTTTGGTGCTTTACTTTCGAATCTATTTTCACAAAGGACACTGGTTTATCTACCTAACGAATTGGGGTTTCACGTTGTGTGCTCTAACCAGCATAACTGGAGCGATTCTTGTTTCCACGTATCATATAAACCCAAACAATATAAGTAAGTAAAAACTTAATAGACCTAGTTGAGATTAAGAAACAATCAATTTGAAATTACAAGATTAAAATTTTTCATAAGAGTATAACTCAATCTATCTATTTAATGCCTTCTCCCCGCATAGCGTCTCAAGGCATTCTCATTAAATGCTATTGGGCCTGTTACTGGATTAATTTAATCCTTGCGCATATAATTTCCCTTGTCTATTGGACCTTAATTTATCCTGCCGATCAAACTGATGATAACCCCGTAAGAGTTACACCCGTCTACAACATATGGACACATGCGATGCCATGTTTGCTCTACACTCTGGATAACATGCTGGTGGCACAACCGGCGCGACTGCTACACTTTGTCTATCCAGTAGGTTTTTCCTTGGTCTATGCGGGATTTTCGTATACCTACTATGTACTAGGAGGCTTGGATCCGTAAGATTGCGATACAATGTTTGGCCACAGTAACCACAAGAAGCATACATTTTGCAGGCGCGGTCGTCATTATATCTATAATATGATGAACTTTGCGAAACCGGCTCGTGTCTTGTGTACCATGGGTATGATTACAGCTGTTTTAATAGTCTGTTCCACACTCCAGTATGGCCTCTATCGGATGAGGGTCTTTATAGCGCGCAAGCTGGGCAAACTGCAGTAGTGGGGTATATTATATTTGGACAACTCTTATAATTGCATATGATTAAACCGTGCTAGCCCGACATGTTGCCCTGATATGTCGCTCTTATTGTTTACGTCGCCGGCACGTGTCTTGAAATCGTTATAAAAATGCAGCTTTCACGTAGTTAAACCCACAACATGGCTCCACATTTTTCCATTTTTCCACCCTCGGTTATTATGCAAAGCAAACTTTTATGCTAAAGTTTTTCTCGATGGTTTGCTCCTTCAAGTTGTTTGCATCACAATTTCCGTTTTTTATCCGAATTCGTAATTTGTTTTGATAATTTTATGTCTTCTGGTCACATTGTTTGAGGTTCAATTTGTAGCTATTTTCGGTCACGAACTCCAAGCAAACAAAAATGACAAAAGTCTGCATAATATTAACTTTAAAGGTCATTATCATAGGGTATACAAATTCAATTTATGACATTTTATTTATATTCTTGTTGGTTTTTAAATATCTAAGCAATTTTGAAATTTGATATCAATATTAGTAATTCAGAAATCGAATTTGTTATACGCTTGTAGAGCGTATTATAATATTGACTTGAAATGTATAGCGTATTGAATAAGAAGTTTCTGACCCCACAAAGTATATATATTCTTGATCAGCATCAATAACAGAGTCGCTCTGGAAATGGATGTCTCTTTCTATGCAAACTAGTCTCTCAGACTTATACCTATTGTATTGAATGTAATGTATTGTATTGAAACTTGGCACAGTTGCTTTTGCAGGACTTATGAAGATATCCTTATTCCTTTATCGAAGTTATTCAATGCTTTGTAAAAGTTGATCAAAATTAAACAAGAATAGCATATGAATAATAATTTAAAAATTAACTAGTAGAACTATTTTGTTCAAAAAGATATCCTGACCAAACTCACCAATTCGAAGTGTTTTTATACTCGTATTTATTCTAGCTGACTCTCCAGAATCATAGCATTGGAACGCTCGGTAGGTATTTCATTCAAATTCACCAACATAATATCACTATCAAAAATGGATGACAGTAAAATATACATCCTTTTGTATGAAAAACGTTGCTGCAAGGATATACATATATTTATTTTCTGCACGTCGAATAAAGTCGATCTTTCTTATCTTTAAATCCAATAATTTATTAATATAAAGTCAAACCTAGCTAAAGGTCCTGGCAGCCATGGCTATCATGTTAACTCTAAGTTAGCATTATATAAATAAATAAATAAACAAATAAATATAAAGTTGTATTGATGGTTATAGTATGTGGATATATATTGTAAATTAAGCCCCTTAATTATTATTACATGTACATAAGTATAACAAGCTTGGAATCGGAAGTGCCATAAACCAGTATACCCTTGTTTCCTATAAAGTTATCTGCAGTGTAGTATGTATTTTCCACCAACCAGTAAGTATGTTAGTATGCATCTTCCACTCACCAGCATTCGAGAGAGAGACACATAATTATGTATATAGATAGTAAAATATACTGCTACTTCCCTTGTCTTTATTTTACAAAATAATTAACCACTTCATAGAGCGAGGCATAGACACACATGTGACTCTCAAACTGTCATAAACTTGACGCCAGTGCAAATGACATTATTGAAAAATTGATGCCACCTTCAGTAGACAGACAGGAACGCCCTGTGCTGCCAGAGTTGCCACCCGGCGGCGACAAGTTGCTTAAGTGATTTCAATTTATACAAAATTTGACTGCTAGGGATACGAGCATAGATGATGGATACACATATGAGCTGCATAAAGTGGCATGCCTGAATGTGGGAGTGGGTCGCATTCGGCGTGGGGCATGTGGCAACACTGTGAGTGCAGCCACTTAGCCTGTTTAGTTGCAGCTGGCGTTTTCAGCACTGAAATGTATCGAACGTTAACGTATTTATGGTACCACTTTGCCAGACAACCGCCTAATGGGCAGGGCAAAGGGCGTGGCACGTGGCACAGTTAGAGAGAGAGAGAAAGAGGGAGTTGGGAGAACTTTTAAAGCGACATCTTAAATTGTCGCCAGGGGGCGCTGGCAAGTGGAGCGTTCGTTCGAAGCTAACAAGGCGCAAAACATTTTAACATTTTTAACATTTCCGCCTTTTTGCATTCAATTTAATTTAACATAAACATTTATATGTTTATTATTATTATACGCACACGCTGAACGCGACGCCGACGCCAACGCCAACCCCGACGTCGACGTCAGCGTCTCTGCCGCTGCTGTTCATTGTGCATAAGACTTTCATGCTTGAAATGCGCATACGTAGCGTATACATTATAGTATATGTATATGCATTTTGTAGCATTACGAAGGGCACTTTGGGGGAAGGTGCTGCGGTGTGAACTGGGGAGTATATATGGGGTAAAAAGTACCCACTATAAATTTGTGCACACTTACAACTCGACGCTCGTCCAACAACAAGAAGAATAACAACAACAACTACAACTGCAACTTAAATCTTAAGTAGCTCAACTTGTTTATTTATCGAAGCAGAAGTTAATGCGTTACCGCGGGCCGATTGAGCAACAGGGGGATCGGGCAGAAAACGAGGCACAAAAATGCAGCAATGCGTCCCCATAAAATTGCTCCAGGCTGTTGTAATTGCAGGTAGCTCTCGCTAGATGGTGCTAACAACTTAAAGCCATAAATGTTTAAGTTCTTTAAGAGTATTCAAAATGTCGCTATCTTTGGCAAGCCGAAGCTATATACCCTAACAGCAATGTCTTTCAAGCAAAAAATAAATTTTCGTTTGATTGTTCCTGTGGGAGCTATAAAATATTGTAGTCCGATGTGGATTTAATTATAGGAAACTGTTGACTGTTGAGTTTGCATGTAATGTTTGTATAAACAATAAGTTTTTCAAACAACAACTTCTTTTTCACCCGATTTTTCCTATGGCAGCTATATGATATAGTGGTCCAACTTAAGCCAAATTTGTTCAGATTGTATAAACTCTCTAGAAGTATGAGTTTGAGGATTTTTTTTTTGACCAAAAAAGTTTTTCATACAAAAAACATAGCTTTTGATCGATTGTTCCTATCGCAGCTATATGATATAGTAGTCCGATTTTGATCAAAGTTGGTCAGCTTATGAGCTGTATGAGTTTGGTGAGGATATCTTTACAAATAAAAAAGTTGTTCATACAAAGACATAGTTTTCGACCGATCATTCCTATGGTAGCTATATGTTCTAGTGATCCGATCCAGCCGGCTCCGACATATGTACTGCCTACAGCAAAAAGAAGGATCTGTGTCAAGTTTCATTAGAATAGCTCGAAAATTGAGACTAGCTTGCCTAGAAACAGACGAACATCGATATATCGAATTGATATATCTATTGTTGCGCCATTCAGAATATATAAGCTTTATGTGGTCGGGAGCGTCTCCTTGGATGCGTGACACATTTCGTGACAAAATTATAATACCTTCTGGTAGGGTATACAAATAAAACAATAGAATTTTCGAAAACTAATATCATTGTCATAATGTCATCATATGTCATTTATTATAATCAATGTCATTTATAAATCTACAATTACAATGATCACCATACCTGAGAATATAAAATATAGTAAGTTAAATGAATTTCACCGTTGAATTCAAAATTTTATTGTAAATAGCCATGCTAACTATTTTGCATATCAGTCTATTGTTGTTAAGCCCGTGAAATGTATAATTTGTAGCTTCGGGGCTATTGAAGCGGTATGGAATTTTATTCTTTAGAGCGCATTCAAGTGTTAAAATATGTATATGAAATTGATTGGCTTATTAAACACACAAATACACACACACAGCAGAGGAGACATTCCCACGCTTTCATAGAAACATGTATGTAGTATATGAATTCCATTCACAATATATATCTATATGTATAACATCCTTGTTGTTGCCATTGGGGACCTTTGTTGTGTGCTGTGTTTGCTGTCGCTGGTATTTTAGAATTTTCATGTTGATTTGCTGCGGAAATGACGCAAATAACGCAGCAAATTTAAGCCAGTCGTCACACACAATTCACACACTCGCCTGAGTCTACACCTTTTCCTGGGTTATTTATGGCAGGCAGGCAGTTGCCAGCCGGCTGTTAACCGACAACAGGATGTTTTATATTATGCCTGGAAAATAAAGGCAGCGCACACACGCACACACACACACACACATCCGCCGAAGCACACAGACAATGAAAGGATTTGCTGTTTCAATATTTTGCATACATTTATATTTATATTTACATTTTTTACCCCTTTTGTGTCACTTGCGAGAATGGAATTTAATTGTGCTGCTCATTAATGGCACGTCGTCTGGCAGCAGCCCCAAAAACCAAGCGGAAATATGTGATTTCCTGCAATAAATATCTCTGCCATATATGTGTATGTGTATGTCGATAAATGAGGCAGGTAGAATGCCCCAAATGGTAAATGACATCGAAAATGGAAATGAAAATACAAATAAAAATGAAAACCCGGCATACATACTATAAGCTATGAAACTACGCTGACAAAATATTCTCACGCTCTCACACGCAATTTATGAGTTTCTATTTGAATTTATAACTTGATTATCGCTTTTGCATTTGATATTGGGCTGGCGAGTACCATTTTTTATGGCCCTTGTTTCCCTTCACGCCTGAGCCAAAACAAACAATCATTTAAGCATAAAACCATAAATCTATGCGCCAATAAGAGGGATTTCAAGCAAGTAATACAAAATACAAGCAACCAAAGCAAAATGAAAAAAGGACGAATATAAGAAAATGGCAGGACATGAACCAGCAGAATTTGCAGCAAACAGTTAGAAGCTTGTGTATAATTTCTTCTATGCTCGTATTTGACTATGAAAATACTCTCTAGAAAACACACAAAACTATTATTAAGAAAACAGCAAGTTGTAATAATTTATTTAGATTTTAGCTTTCATTCTATTATTGTTTATTCTTTATATTTATTTCCGATTAAATGAGTAGCTGTAACTGGCTGTAATTCTCTATTTCTGCCGTTTAATCTCTCGAGAGAGCAATCAGTACAAAGACTATTCTGAATGTAGCATACGTAAGCACTTTGAAAGTTAAGACGATTTGCTACAAAATGGAACAAAATATTTATTTTAGTAAAGTCAACGATTTATTGAAAAATGTTTGATATATTTATATACTGACACTATCATCTTTTCTCCGTGAGAGTTTCAAAGAGGGTGACTCCTTACACAACCCAAGCTGCAGACAGTCAGGGGACAGGGAAAGGAGCCCCGTTTATAAGCGGGCATTGGAAAAAGCCGAAACCAAAGCCAAAGCCGAAGTCACAGCCAATCAAAGGCAAAACAATAAACAACCATGACAATAAATAAATAAATAAATAAGCAAAACGTACGACAGGCAAATGCGGAGATTGAGTTGGGCACAGGATACTGCAAGCCGAAAAGGAGCCAGGAGCCCAGAGCCCACAGCCAGGGAGTATGAGATCCTGGCACGCAGCAACATTTTGTTTGCTTGAGAGGATAATAACGCGCTCGGTTCTCGTTAAGGTTTCACTTGCAATGCAAGCGACAATATGAAAAGGAATCTTGGGGAAAGGCGGAAAGGGAAACGACGAAATTGATTGAACGGCGCATTAACTTTAAACCTCACACACACGCGAACACACACACACACACAAACAGCCAGCACATAAGTGTGTCTGTTTGATGACTGAAGACCGCAAGTAGCGCCATGTCAGCCTACAGGTTAGTTGTTGTTGTCGATGGATACCCACGTCAATTTAACGGCTACTTAAATCCCTCAATTCAAATAATGTATAGCCGACAGTCCAAGATCGACGATCATTGTGAATTCCCAGAAAACTGGACAAACTTTGGTAGAAGCAAGAATAATACCGGAGTTTTAAGTACATCAATTGAGATTTATATAAATCGAGCAAACCAAATGCCTTTCATTCGAACGAAAAACCTATATCAGAAAAGGCCAGAATACTTGTATGGTGAATAGATACAGATCAAATGTATAAATGTGGCAGACAATTTGAGGATGTTGAATCATTAAAATCTGCGACTATCTAAAGTCCCTCTTCAATTCAATCCCTGACCAATTTATGAAGGGATTTCAAATAATGGTAGCTAAATGCAATATTAATTAACCATAGAACATATATAATACTAAGTTTTTAAAAGATTTCGTGATTTATATTAAGTTTAAGACCTTAAAAGGATTGAGCAATAAAAACTAACTACCTTCAGAGTTTAACCCACAAAAACAAATATTACAAAATGATTTATCATAATAGAACTTTCATTTTTCATCTATATTGATCTAGCCATGTTTATATCAGGGACCGTAAATAATGATTACGTACCCATTTTTTTAAGAAAAAATCATAATGAACGAGAATTGATAAATGAAAAAGGACAAAACCTAGCGCATCCTTGTTGTCAGGACTATCCATTGCGCAATGATTTTTATTTTCTTAAGTTATATAGAAAAACTCAATAATAAATATTATTTTTCAGATTTATTTTTTCCCTTAAAAATAAGACTTATTTTATTTATATATTTTTTCGCTCAGAAATAAAAATTATTTTTTGAGTTTTATATTTCGAAGAAAAATAACGATTATTTTTTGAGTTTTATATTTCGCTTAAGAATAAAACTTATTTCTTGAGTTTTATTTTTTTTTTGCAAAAGATAAAACTCAAATCTGTATTAAATTAATACTGCATTATTATTTTGTATTATTTGAAGTGTTGGGCTCAAAAAATATCAGAAATTTTTGAAAACATCAGGTCAGCTGAGCTACCATACCAATCATTAAAGATATATTTCAATCAACCTCTGAATGGTCGGCTTCTACCTTACTTTATACTTTAAAATCATTGAGCCCCCGGATTGGCCAGGAAATTAGTTTTTATACTCTTGAAAATTATGTTTCTATTATTTGTTTTATGGCATGAATTTCCATCTCTTGAAGAGTATTCCATTTTCGTAGCTATTTCCTTCTTGTTGTCTTCAAGAGCGACGTATTCATACAGATAGATAAGCAGATACAGGACAGATAAACAGATGGATATCCCATGTCAAGAATATAGCTGTTACGAAATTTGTATCGTAGAAAATACTTTTGACTTGTTATTGAATAGGCGAGATGCCGTAATTTATCTAATACTATTAAAAACTTTATAAAAGGTGAGAGCAAAACGTAAGTTTGAATAAAAGTTTGCAAGTGTAAATATGAACATTTATTATTCCATTCAGTAGAACTTCTACAACAATTGTTTTGCACTCTCTTTTCGCTACGCCCTGTCGAGAATTCCTTCAATGTTGCTCACTTTCATTTAATGGCTACTTAAATCCATCATTTCAAATTATTATCACTTGGCCCTACAAACCCACAAGTCCGACGCTCACTTGGCCACGCATCAAATGGCCTTCAATGGGCATTAACTGAAGAAGAGTTGGGTAAACGGAAAGGTGTTCGGTGCTCGGCCCAGGGGCAGGTGCGGAATGAGGGCAGGACAGGTGATGGTTGCAGAGGCGGACTGAGGCCCATTAAAAGGCCACCACAGAAAACTGCTGACATCACGACGGGCGGCTCTGATGGCGGCGCGAATTAAAAAGTTGCCTTGATAATCCTTTTGCAAAATAGACGGGATTAAGCAAAAGGCTGCGCCGGAAATTTATGCAGCCAACTGTAGCCAGGTGGACGATGGCCAGCAGGTGCTCAACGCTCTGTGCTCGGTGCTCGGCACTTAAAATGTGCCACAGTGTTGCAATAATTACCGTTAAATGGTCGCTGTTTAAAACACTTAAGAGCAATGTTGGTACTACGGAGGCGGCCGCAAAAAGGTTCAATCTGCCACAGCAGGCCGTCTGTTATTATCCTTGCAGCAGGCTCTAGCAGCAGCATCATCATCGGAGTTGCTGTCGTTGTCCTGCGGCCAGCGTTGCTACTACAAATGGCTTGGCTGCGTTTTGGGCGGCGTCCTTTGGCGCTGATGTCCTGCTGATTGCGGTGATTTGTAATTTTAAGCAGCGTATGATTAACTTTTGCGAGAGAGCTGAGAACTGCAAAGTGAATCGCAGTTGCCATCAGTTACCCGTCTGGCTGTATGTGTGTAAGCGAGTCCTGAGTAATGACTGTGGCGTGTCCTTGACAGTCGCACCGACAAGTTGGCGGTTCTTAATGCGCTTACCTATTATTATATTGCTTAATGACTTGGCGAGTTGGGTGTGAGAGTACGCTGTATTAGAGCTAACTTTAATTGCAGACTGGCAGCTAATTCTCCGGCGCCCATAAGTATGCTATAATTTGCTGTTTACTTTAGGGCTGTAACTATCCATTCTTTTATTAGGCCATCAAAGCAATATAGACTTGATTTAATTATAAAGTGTACTCCGATGGTTGGATGTATTCCCTTGCAATTACTGTGGATTCATGGGTGAATTAAAGTACATGTAAAAACCGAGCACAAATACTTTTAAAGCAACGAATAGGTAAAAGTAACAACGAGGGAGTCGGTGACAACGAGGAATGCATCAGATAAATTATTTATATATGACTTACTGGCATTATCTCAGCGTTTCAAGGCGAAGAATTTTTATTAAAGTTAATTTTCGAAGGATTTTCATAAAAAATGCCGTAGTGGTAGTTTTTCTTGAATAAATAAGACACACGCCCAATAATAAGGAGTTTTGAGTTGAGTTTAAAAGTTATACATATATATATATTTTATTTTATTATCAGATTGATTTGGATCTTCAGATCTCAAGAGAGAGATCTCTTTATTTAAGTCTTACACACTTAACTTTGATCCCCATTTCCCGTCCGTACCCACAAGTGGTAGTAGGTTTTCCAAAAATGGAAAGCACTCTTTAATTAATTTTAAATTTTTTATGTGTGGACTTTTGAAAATAAGTTTGAAGATAACGGAAGGAAGGACACGAATGTTCTTTACAAAATACGAATGTTCTTTCACACTTGTGGGTACAATGTTCATTCAGATCTTTAAGTTTTACGGGTTTGGTTGTGCTATGATTCCTAATCTGTCAGTCTCTTAGGACAAGTTCCCTTATATATATATATATATATATATATATATGTATGGAGTGCCGTAGAGTTTTTCAATTTAAGTATTTCTCAAGTAAAAGTTCAACTTTCACTCAATGAAAATGAAATGGCAAAGGGCGAACAAACTTAAGCGAGTGTGTTAATACCTTAAAGACTGACGCATTAAAGCACATACAACTCTTATTATATTGTTATTTTTAAATAAATATTGTCCAAATTTCAGAATAGTCGCAGTACAGGTTTTGTATCAATGAATAACTTATAAAGCCAAGGACTACATACAAATTTGTCCGTTGAAAAACAATTTTTCCTACTAAAAATATATTTGTAAAGAAATAATCTTAAGGCATTGTCAAATTTAATTCTCTAATGTTTAAGGCTTACAATACGTACAATCAGAGAAGGGGAGGAATATGCACACTCGCACACACAGTTCTGTGTGTGTTTATTTATGAATATTTGATGCGCTTGGTTGGTGGGTGCCACCTGACCACAGATTGCCTTGGCCACAAGTCATAAAAGTATTAATGCCATTTTAAGTACTTCCGTAACGAAAACTAAACACACACAGATACTCACCAATCCATGCATATGCATGGCATCCGCAAAAGTGCGACAGAGAGAGCGACACACACTCACATGTGAGACAACAGCGAATGGCGAAAAATGCAAAGCGCACTAATTCTAACTGCAGCATAAATTAGAGCACTCATGAATAATAATTCAAGACAGTCAGTCCCACAGTCAGCTAGGCAGGGACTAGCAACAACAACTACACCTACAACAACAACAGCAACAACAACAATAACAACAGGAAGCAGCATCAAAAGCCACTTGAGTAAATGCGATTGCATTTTAGAAATGTTCTCCGAATCATATTCGCTGGTATTTCTCTTTTATCTTGTTAATATTTTATTTTTTATTTTATTTATATAAAACTGTTAATTATCATTTAAAAGCCTCAATCTTCACATAATCGCCAGATTTTTGTTTTCCCGGTAAGGTTGTTTCTAGAAAAAGTTCAAAATCTATTTTTTTCTACAATCTGTTGTGTCTAAGGCAAGTTTAAATACAGATATGATAAATACGGCTGCTCCCTTTCATAGCGGAGGTTAGTACTTATACACAAGAATTCGGTTAAATACGTTGACTGTGTTCTAGTTATAATAAAGAGAACTATATGTGCTTAAATAAATCTGAGCTTCACAAATTCAGAATGGGTTAAAAGATGATGAAAAGTAGAAAAAGTGCCGAACTATAGAAGTTTGTGATAAGTCATCAAACTCAAATTTACAGTATAGAAGGTATTTAATATTCACATTGGCTTTATTTTTATAGCTGTCGCATTTATACATTAAATCTTTAACATAATTTCTGATCTTATTCGTGATAAGTTGTATTTACTGTATCCAACTTTAATTCACATAATAAATACTTCCCACCGAAAATCAATAAAAACCATTTATATCAACAATTTCAAGGACATGGCCTTGATTATTGGCACGCATAATTCTTGAGCCACTTATGATCCACTGTGAAGGACTTGAAAAATAAACAATGAAATTATTTTCAAAAATATATCTGTACAGTGGAAGAAAGGAGAAGACAGCAGCGCAGTCTTTACCTAAAATGATCTGCTTGCTTGCAATGCCGCTTATTGCTTTATCTGTTGGAGTATGTGTATAAGTGAGTACAAAGTTTATTTATTTATTTATTTATTACCTGTTCCTATGGAGTGCAAGGTTTTCGAAGTTATTTGAAAACTTAAATGATCTTAGGTTAAACACATCGATCATAGATTTTATTTACAGTGCACACTCAAAAGAGTGGACAACCAACTATAAATAAAAAACTGTGTGATACACTGACATATTGTTCAAGAAGATATTTTTTAAATCAAATATGTAAGCCATAATTATTCAAGACTCCTTTTAAAAAGTGATTTTCTATCCAATCCTTGAAGAAAACTCTTTGGGTAGAGCGCAGCCTCTGTTCTTATTAGTTAACTGTAGCGAGCGTGTACTCTAGTTGATTTCTTCATGAAAACTGAATCTAAAACTCTTGCGATTACCAGAACAACCACTTAGTTTGTGTCTGTATTTGTCTGGGCTTGTCGCAAAAAGCCAACTAAATTTTATAGCCGTTGTCATTATTTCATGTGCAGTACAACGCCACCACCTACAACTGCAAATCCTGCACCTCCACTTTGCCCCCCCTAAATACTCGCCACAAGCAGAACGTTGATCATACGCAGCGTTGTGCTTAAAATTTCAAATGCATGGCACTTTACTGCAGGGGCAGCGGCATCTCGTGCTCACTCAGAAAGTAACACACACCCACACATACACTCACACAGACACAACAACGTTAACAATTTCTGGTTGTTGCTGTTGCTTTTGCTGTTGTTTTCTGTGTGATTTTCATTTTCATATTTATTTATATGTTTTACGCTGGCTAAACTACAAGTACAAGTGCACACTTGTCTGCAGCAACATCAGAAGGGATTTAAAGTGGGCGGAGCAGGCAGAGTGGGTGGCGGAGTGGGCTGCATCGAGGTCGAGCTCTGCGTTAGCTTTTAACGCTTCGCTTGGCATCGTCAGCTACATGCCTCAGCCCTCAGCCCCCCTCCCCACAAACCCCATTTGCCATCCTTAGCCTGATCGCTTGTGCATTAATTTGAATTTAGTTTGCTGGTCTTATTTTATTTTTATTTTTTTTTTTTTTTTTTGGTTGGGCTGTGCTAATGTTTTGGGCAAGCCGATTTAATGGCGGCACATTAGTCTACTCTGCAGCTGGGAAGGTCTACAGGGAGGGCCGAGCGGAGTAGGCGAATGCAAATAATGTGTCTGGTTGGACTGGCTTCATGTGTGCTTAAATGAAAATAAACAACAGAGAGCACTAAAAGTTTATTGAACTGAATTATGGATAATCAACAGCATAGCAGCTAATATAGTTTCTAACTAAAAAGATGGAGACAGAACTATTTGTAACGTCATGTTGATTATATGCAAATTAAACATGTTTATGCACCTCATAAAATTAATGAAAACAAATTTAGAGTCGATTATTCTGGAAATGAAGTGGCAATAGAGTTTAGATACAAAACTGAGTACAAATGTACCTCTAAATTCAAACTAGAACTTTTGAGAAATAAATATATATGTATTAATGTTATTATAATTAAATTTACTTAAAATTCAAGAGCCTTGTAAATACAAAACAATTTATATATAAAATGAATTTCAATGCATTATTAAAAAATAAAATTAGTTGGCAAACTGAAATTATAATGCATTTGACGTTCAGAATAACTCGAAATACTTTTTAAGCCGAATAAATTATAGTAATGAGAAATATGTAAATTTATTAATATTTAATATTTTAACCCCCAACACCACCATAATTGTGTATGCAGTTTCTTTAAATCAAATTATTTTTGTGGCAGTTGTTGATTGGAATTAGACAGTTAGACAGACACTATACGAGAATATAATATAATATGCATTTTATTTTACTATTCAAGGAATTTTTTCATTTAGTGGAATTTAAAAAACGTATACCAAACTTATTTGCCAAATTACCAGGCATTGTCAACAACAATTTTAGCTTCAATTAACTTTATGGACAGTCCAAAGACGTCAACGACACTTGACAAAAACATTTCATAGTTAATGTGCAATATACCAAAATTTGTTTAGCTCTGATTCCGTTTCCCAGAATCATTTTGTTAGCTGCTTATAGCCATTCAGTTGTAGCCAATTTCCATTTTAGTTTGTGGATATTTCTATTTGGCCGAATGGTAGTCAGTGCTGGGATTTGTTTATGGCATTTTCATGCTTATTTTTATTTAGCTTTTTATATGTTTGTTTTGCTGTGCTGCGATAAATGAAAAGCGAGTTTTCATTTTAGCTACACACAGAAGCTGCAAATTTGCATACGCAACACAACATTCAACAACAACAACAACATCCAACAACATCAAACAACAACGTCAATAACAACATTCATAACACCAAGAAGCAATTTCTGTCAACTTTAAATTTTTTCTATTTTGATTTTCTTTAGTCCCATGCGTAGTTTTCGTTGTTGTTGTGGTTTGTTTAAAAACTAATTAAAAGTTGAAGTGTTTGTAATTAGCAACGAAATAAATGTCTGCCTGACACATTATAATATTTGCGTATTTTATGCAAAACTTTTTCTGCATTCCAAATATAAAACTAATTAGGTCGGAACTGTCGGTAAGACAACATAATCTTCATAATAATAATGTTTAAGAAAGGATTTAAGAAGGGAACATCTACCATGCACTCTATGATCTGGGATCCAACATCTTTGCCTCCCTAGAGAAGGTATCGAGGACTCCGCTGAACGAACTCCTAAGCACCTCGAGTTTTTAATCTACGGTTCAGGTAGTCTATGTGAGGGGATGGATCTGCTATCTCAACCATGTGGCTGTGACTATGGGCTAAAGAAATAAACATAACCCAAATAGCCTTTTTATATCTGTTGATATAAGGACGATGTAAATAAATAACAATATATAAATTAATATATTTAAATCAAGAAAGAACAACTGTCTTCGGCGTCCCGAAATCTCTGTAGCAATGTTTTAAATACAAAAACTCAATTTTGGTCTGATTGTTTCTATAGAAGCTATATAATAATGTGCTCCGATTTTGATAAGGCTTTAGGAAACCATATAAAGTATAATAAAAATCGTAATTATTGAGTTTGGAGTTATATGTTATCAAAACAAAAAGTATTTGATACAAAAACTTATTTTTTACCCGATTTTTTTCTATAAAAGCTATATAATATATTGGTTCAATTTTTACCAAATTTGGTCAGATTATATAGACGCTCAGAGACTCGGTGTGGGTAAGTTTTGTGGGGATACCATCATAAAAAAAAAAAAACAAAAACATAGTTTTCGATCGATTGTTCCTATGACAGCTATATGATATAGTGGTCCGATCTAAACCAAATTTAGTTAGATTAAATAGACGCTTCAGAGACTTAGTTTGGGTAAGTTTGGTGGGTATATCTTTATAAACAAAAAAGTTGTTCATACAAAAATATAGTTTTCGATCGATCGTTCCTATGGCAGCTATATGATATAGTGCTCCAATTTAGTTAAACTTTATTCAGATTGTATAGACTCTTCGGAGACTTGGTTTGGGTATGTTTGGTGGGTATACCTTTATAAACATAAAGACAGCTATATGTTATAGTGGTCCGATCCGGCCAATTCCAACATAAGTCTGTACTGCCAAGTTTCATTACGATAGCCTTTAAACTGAGAGAATAGTTTGCATAGAAACAGACGGACATCGCTATATCGACTCGGCTATTGATCCTTATCAAGAATAAATATATATTTTGTGCGACCAGAAACGAGTTCTTCAATGCGTTACACATTTCGTGATAAAATTAAAATACAAGGATATACAAAACACAGAATCATTTCTGTTCCCCGGAAAATTAAATGGATTTTAAGTACATGAAATTAAATGTGTGTTGTAATTAAGTGTTTTACAGTAACCCAACTAAGTCAGTGTTTTCCGAACCACTTTCACTCTGGCGGAAACCGAAGCCGGAAGGTACACGAAGTGGGAGATGGAAGGATTGCTCTTTCAATCTTTTGCACAAGCATTCAATCAACAATATAAAACGCACACGCTTAATTAATTTAACCCAAAAAGTCAATCACGCGCAATGTTGACGAACGACAACAACGCACACCAATAGCCAGGACAATGGACATGGACAAGGATATGGCACAGCCCCCGTCTGTACCGATGGTCCTTTTTATGTGCCTTTTTACCCCCGCTGCCTGAAAATATGGCACAATGACAACATCGATAACAAGTTGTTTTTGATTTCGTTTGTTGCATTAAAATAAAAAGTCAAATTGACAAGGAGAAAGGCCACAATCAAAGTTGTTGTTGCTGTTTGTAGCACATAAAAAATGCCAGGCAGAGAGAATAACGACAATTCTGCTGCAGAACAACAAAAATAAAGGAAAAGAATTGGAAAGTCGTCGCATTCGTTTTTGGCTACTCGGCGCTTTGTTAATGTCGCACTAAAAGTTCATTCAAACGTAAAAAATAAAATTTTAACATTGACATGCAGACAAAGTAGACAAAAATCGAGATACTCTGTGGTCAATTGCGTGACCTACAGATGCCCTGTACCAAATATCAGCTAAAAGAGTCAACCTATTAGAACCAAAAATGTAAAAGATATATAAAAACTGATATTCAATACTTAATCTGATTCTTAGAATAATTGCAACAATAGCTTAAAGTTAAGATATTTAAGATCTAACACTTATTAAGTTTGTTAAATCCATCAATCAATCTGGTGAACACAACTTTCAAATGAGATTGATTGATTTGTACAAAGTTTTTTAATAATTGTCAGTAAGCTCGAATTTCTAGTTGAATTAAAAGTATATTTTTGTGTTCAAAATGTATTAATCCGATTATACCCTACAATACCCTGTAACGAAAGCAAGTCGAAATAAAAATCCTAAATATGCATGTAACAAACAAAAGGCAAAAACAAAACAAAATCTACAGGACTTGAAAAGGGCCGCTTTCCGTTTTATTTTTGTTGTATTTATTTATAAATGTCGCTGTTGATTTCCTATTCGTTGGACGAATACAATTGTATCTATTATTTTCATATCATTTCATCGATCGATCTCTGGCTGACATTTCTGCGTTTATTGATGTTTATGCCTTCCTCTGTTTGCACTTTGCCATTACGCGTTCGGGCGTAAGTTCTTTATAGAAACCTATTCCAAAATTCTAAATGGCAATATTTATAAAGAGCTCAAAAGAAACTCTGTTTCATTTAATGGTTAAAGGATACCTCGTAGTTTTATATATGTTACCTTAATATATCTATCTATATTTATATTGTAAGCTTTCAAGGTTTTATATATGTTACCCTAATATATGTAAGTTAAACAACCTTTTAAGTTTATCTATTAGTTTGTTTGCCCATTGGGAATGGAAAGAAAACCTCAGAGTCACATATAAGAATTTAAAGCTCTTCAGACGAAAACAGGGTATCTTC
This sequence comes from Hirtodrosophila histrioides, assembly GCA_037075165.1. Classification (NCBI taxonomy): domain Eukaryota; kingdom Metazoa; phylum Arthropoda; class Insecta; order Diptera; family Drosophilidae; genus Hirtodrosophila; species Hirtodrosophila histrioides. Next base: position 232,021 of record JBAMCL010000253.1, read on the forward strand.
CAAACGGGGACTCTCAAAGTTGCTTACACTTAAGTGGCTTGTGGGAGGAAGGTAACCATCAAGCAATGAATGGCTTGACCGAAAAAACTACTCGAATTTGAAAAAGATTTGTAAAACGTGAAAGGAGCAAGACGTCATAGCTTACAAAACTTACGCCAAATATGGCACATATAATTGCAGCGACGAAAAGGCTTTATATTTCTGTGCAGGCTTTGCGAAATGTTTGTGGAAATTGCGTGCAAAATTAATTCGTTATTACACGGTCAAGCCGCAATCTGGAAATGTAGCAAGACTTAGACAGACCAAGGCACTTGTAGAAAATGAAAACCTGAAAAAGTCTTAGCAAATAAAACCAATGGGAAAGAAATCACTCAGGATATTTACTAGGCTGTTAAAAGGGTCTGTAAACTCTCAAACCAAAGAAAATCCTTGCATTTGTGCAGGAAATTTGTCTGATGAACGATTGCCATGGAGTCAGTGCTCCAATACTCATAATAATAACATGATACACGGTAAAAGTTGCACGAAAAAGCGTGCAAGAACTACAGAGGACATAAGAATAACATAACAGATCATTTTGAGTATAACAGCTCAAGTGAATTCTGTTAAATTAGGATTAATATTTGTTAGAAAGTATCGTATATGAAATTATGTGAAGTGTCTCCATTTCCGGTCGTTTCTATTCCGAATCGTTTTAGATTTTGTCTTTCCGTTTGGAATAGTTTACACAACTGTCTAAAAGTTTAAACTTTTCAACAGAACATCGATCATTCAGATGAGCTTACAATTTCGATTCTAAATGAGTTGATCGGAACCTTCAATGTGAAATGTTAAATTAGCATTAACATTTATTTACATGTTAATTTCAAAACAACTTCATAATGTTTCGTAATAGCTCTTTAAAAGGACATCATCAGCTTATAGCCTTAAGCAGCTGCTTAAGTTAGAGTAACAGTTTAAATTGCGAATTATACTATGACTATCTATTGTATCATACTATCTTATCCGATGCTCACAAAATTCGCAAATGCTCTCATTTTAGCTGCTGTTAACTGCAGATATTGGGGCTAAATGGAACCAAAAACGCACTCGCGCTACATTTGCTAAATCGATAAGGATGATGGGTTTATTGATATGCAGCTGGCCAGATCCTGGTTCCTGATTTGTGCCTAGATCCGACTCTCGCTATTGTGCCATATCGAATGAATTTGGCTCCTGCCTGGAGCACTTAGCACATAATTACATTGAGTTGTGTGTGGCAATGGGCGGCCTTGCTGCATTTCAGCCAGTGGGCGTGGCACGCACCAACCCACTGGCGACTGCTAACCCTTAATTAAGCGATGTTGCCCGTACCCGTTGCCATTACCGAATATCTGATGCATTCACTTTTGGCCTGCCCGTCTGGCATATTGAATAGTTGCGGCCCTCTCATCCTGGCCCGTCCCGAAAATGATTGTCGACTAATGAGTTTATGTTAGTGGCAGACAATTTGCCAGTTCAAGTGAAATTTAACTGAATTTGCACGGCCTACAAATGTTCGATCAGATTGGAATATGCAAAATTCTTACTTTGTTCTTCTCAGTATGGATGATGTTAATGTGATACTTAGTTATCGCCTTGTAAACGTAGTCAGGGTACCGCTATTCGACCCTATCTAATGTTTATTTGGCATGACGTAAATTACCCAAGCATTCCATTATTTTAATAAATAATAGCAAATGTTGGTATTTAGCCTCATTATAATTTAAATCTACATATGCCAGCTGTCCAAATACAATATTTCGTACTAATAGCTCAACTTGATAATCAGATATGTCTTTGTAATAAATTCAGTCATTTAATGAGTTTCTTTTTTATCTAGAACATAGATTTTTGTTTGGAACTTTACTGCTTATATGCCTGTAATGTACCCTTATGTAAAACACAGTAAAATATCATAGCCACCATTACTGAATTACACTCTAGCCATAGAAATTGGCCGGATAATTATGACTAGCATTAATTCGTTTAAATGTTCATTGCTTTGCTTAAGAGTATTGTAGCTTAATTTGTGTTTAAAGGAGAAAAAACATATTTTCACTAAATATACGTTTAGTTTAATTTGATTTCTTGCAGCCGCCTATTCAATGCGTTCCGCGTGCGTTTAATGAAACAGTTCCTTTGCTTTTGGATTTTTTGTGTGTTTTCAGTTACAGCCAACAATGACAGGGGCCTCATTTCAACGTATCGACCCTACAGCTGCCCCTGCTTGACTCCCCCCGCTCTGAACAGGCTTGCTGGCTCAGCAGGACGCCCGAACTGCGGGCGGGTTAAATGTCGCTGTGTTGACCGGAAAAACGCGGGAAATTAAGGATAATGTAATTTATTGATGCATTGTAAAAGTTAAGCTCCAGTCGCCATTGCTGCTGTCTCGTATAAATTACAATTTGACAGCCTGGTGGCGACACAGCCAGAAGGAGATAGAGGCAGAACGCAAGGGAAGGAGAGAGATATCTAAAGAGAGAAAGAGAGAGCGAGAGTGGGAAAGGACTTTGGGAAGTCATGCGGGTAGACAAAATGTTCATAATACTTTGTACCCACAATTTTTCGCACAATTAGCAACTTTGTTGTCGCCACAGACGATTTACATAATTTTGTATGCACGCATCACAAAAACGAATTTTCAACAAAAATGATATAAACTTTTTAAATGCCTCTGCACGTTTCAAAATATTTACACAGCTCGTAAAGGTGGAGGAATTGAATTGCCAGTAGGCAAAAGTCGAAAGTGAAATATAAACAGAAGCTTTCAAAATTTTGTTAATTAATTAGTCACCAGTAAGAATCATTCAGTATAGATCCTTCGACTACGAGATACCCGGTACGCAGGGTTTTAAGTCCCCAAAACACGCAGTTAAATAAATTGTAAACCAAACTTTTATCTGAGTATTGTAATCAGGATCTCATATACCAAATTTGCTGTTCGTTCACTCAGACTCTATATGTATCTTGCGAGCTAAGCATTTAAGCTGAAAAACATCCATAGTATCGATAACTATTCATAATCGATAGCGTTTATTTTCTCCCAATTGCAACAGTTTATTATTTTTCTATATACCTCTATTTAATCTAAAATCTATCAGAAACAAAATATTTCATTATTCTTTTTAAAATGTTTAAATTCATTTATTTTATTAAAAAATTTAATTATTCTCTGTTTTAAACATAATATTTTTCATACCCACATCCTCCACAATTTGGCATAATCCTGTATCTTCTACATTATTAAAGCTATAGTCACCAAATTTGACATACAGACTGCTGTTGACCCCTTGTCCACCTTCACCCCCCTCCCCATAAATGAGCAAAACCTATATCTCCCACATTTGTACAGGTAAAATCACCAAATTTATAACACTATCACTGTTTTTTCACGTCTCTTTTTCAAATAATACCGGATTTGAAACAGAGTATTCTGCTGTCGGGTACGAATAACTGTAACGTTCTTACTTTTTGCTACTGATTCGGCTGGAATGTCTAATTGACTGACTTGTTAGGAATTTGTAACGAAATAGGAAATCCAAAATATTAATTAATTATTAATTACACAAGAACTGCCAAGCTGACATGGCTAGATCGACTAAATTGTTGATACTTATAAAGAATATATGAATATACCTTATAGGATTGGAAATGCCTGTTGAATTGTTATATACCCTTATAGCTAGATTTATGAAGTACAGGGTATAAGCTGAGAGATCATGTGCCTTTATTACAAATCAAACTGGCCTATAGAGTCGAGTTTGAAAATGCAAATGACAAATAGATGCAACTTTTTTTTTAATATTAATCCCTAGTAGTATGAAATATCTGGTTACGAAATGTGAATATATTTATTTTTAAACTAAGCCCCTTTATAAACTCTCTACTCTATGAGTCTTAAAACTACGTCAATAAAACTCGGTTTGCAACATTTTTAGATTAAAAAGTGTAAAACGAGCAAACGAACAAAAGAAATGTTTAAAATAGTTTAGTGACTTAATTCCTTTATTGGCCATATTTGACTTTTTTATGTGCGTATAAATAAAATTTGTTTTTACGCACATTTTCATGGGTACTTTTTTGGTTTATCACTCGCCCTAGCAGCCAATTATGTGTGATAATAAAAACAACACAAAAATGTGGACAGTTTAATTTGCGAGAAATATTTTTGCTGACCTCTCTCTGGGTAGAACATTTTTTGGCTTCAAGCTCGCAAAAACCTTTTAGTTAGCTACGACATTTTTTGTCGGTCTGACCAAACAATCAACACTTTGCCAGGACCACGAACAGTAGCAACACAATACATTCAGACGCACACATAACACACACAGACACACACATACACAAGTACTATATGTGGCTTGAGCTGGGCCAAAATATTTTCCCAACTGCCTTTGGCTTTAATTTCGAAATATTCGAGGCGTTGGCTTTTATTTTGTCTATTTATAACACAACCCGCACCGAAGACGCCATCAAGTGTAAGTGTTCGCATTCCAAGCATGTGGGAACTGCAAAATAGATGCTCATCTCTGCAGTGCGACTGCCACCACCCGCCACTATCACCCTTCTAACTCTCTATCAGCTGCAACTGCAACTTTACACTACCCACAGCGCACATCCTTTTGGCTGTTGGTTGAGTTCACATGCCGGGACATAACTAACAAGTCGGCTGCTGCGTTCCTTGCTAGCAGCTCGTATTTCAGTAGAATCTCACACACACGCTTAGACACACACACACACACACACAAACACACTCAGAAGGATGCTCAGCTTTGGCTGGCTTAGCAGCGAGATTTATGTGGAAATTCCTAAAAGAAATCCAAGTCAATTACTTGCTTAATTATTTCCTTTGAAATTTATTGATTTTTTGCAGAAGGAATTTGCGCAACGCTTCGCTGCTATTTGTTTTGTCTTGAACTCAACTCTTGACTGCAATGTGAAATGAAATCAAATGAAATAAGAAGGCAACAACAACTAATGAAGGACACAACAGCAAATGAATGTTATTTGATGTTTGGATATCGCTTTTGGCTTTAACATAGCTTAAAGTCTATTGAATTTATTTTCGCCATATCAAATTACAATATATCTATTGCTGCTTGTAAACATGAAGTATAACTTTCCTGCCCCCAAATCTGTTTTAAGTATTAACAGCAAAAACAGAGTTGAACAAGATAAAAAGATAACCACAGATTAATATTTTCAAAAGAGCCAATTGAACTTGCAGTAGTTAAAATAAAATAAATGCCAACTAAATAAAATGTTGAACATTTTAATACATAGTATGCAAAAGGAATTTAATACCATTTGCTTAAATAGCTTATAGACAAGGGAAATTGCCATCATTAGCTCATTTATTCATTCCACATAATTTTATTTTTAAGAATATTTAAATTCAAATAACATTTTAAACAAGTAAGAATGCTCTAGTCGAGTATACCTGACTACGAAACTCCCTGTACCCAGGTCTAAAACTTCCAATCATATGTTCGTTCACTTACACATGCACGCACACATACACAGCGTACACGAGGCATTTTAAGTCGTGGCTGCACTTCTTCTTCCCCCCCTCGCTCCAGTACTGAATATTGTTTGTTGCATAACTTCCGTGTTTATTATCCGATCGACTTGAAATTTGGACAGTAGATTAAGAGTGACCGAAGTATTGTACATGTTAAATCCCAAAGCTATATCTATAAAACTGTGGCTGTAAAACGTTTTGATCGATTTGCGGGGGAACGGGGTAAGATATCTGAGATCAAAAACAAACTTGACCTGCTCCCGCTATACACGAACCTGCATTTCAAATTTGATGTCTCTAGCTCTTATAGTTGCTGAGATCCTTGCGTTTATACATACGGACAGACAGACGGACATGGCCATATCAAAATCTCTTTTGATACTGATCAAGAATTTATATACACTATAGGGTCGGAGATGCCTGCCTGTTACATACTTTTGCACAAATCCAATACCCCCTTTTTACCCATTTTATGGGTACAGGGAGTAAAAATAATTCACAATAAGTTGCATTTTTTGAACCTCTTTATAAGGTTTGTAATATGTGTATATGCATATGAACTGGCCGCTTCAATGATTTTCACTTGTTGAGAACAATTTTATGTCGATGGCTGTTCTTGTTGTTGTTATGAATTATTATACGGAAATTACACTCACGGCTCTTTCAAGTAGTTGGCGGTGTCGAGTGGCCCTTTCAGTTGAGAGGACTTTTTGCGAAAAACCAAATGTTGGAAATGACTGTTAAAGCCGCCACAAACACATGTTAAAGGTTTGCCGCATATTCAATCCCATTTCCTCTCATTCTCTCGAGTTTGCTGTCTTTCTCTCAATTCTCTCAGCGGTCTCTGACGGGCCCTGACAATTTATTCAATGTGCTGCTGATGACATTCCCAACGCGCTGTTTGTATTCGACGCGATTGTGAAACTGTCCCTCGAGCAGCTCAACTGATTTAGTTCAGCCTCATGAATGCAAATAGTTTCTTCAATGTGTTCCAGAAAACGCTTTCACGCTTTTTTCAATTGTTTATTAGTTTAATAGAAAGTTAAACAGAAAGTAGGTATATTATAATACTACTATGAAAGTTTTGATCTGTTTAGACTAATTTTTTGTCCAAACTTATGGTCCAACCCACAGCTCAATGTAGTCAAACGTCAACTCGAAGGTTGATATACTAATTTACATACAAAGAGGAGCTCAGAAAGCGCACTAAAGTAATTTTAACATTGCCTACATTAGAGACAAATTTTCACCCTTAACTCTGACAATATTTATTAGAATTGAGGCAAAGTAGTCGGAAAGCTTCTTGTGGAAAGGAATTGGCAAATCAAACTGGAAGAAGGTTTTTAATGCCTAGTTGGACGATACGGAACTGACACTAACAAAAGTGTGGAATCAATTTCACCGGACAGGTGCTTGTGAAGAAAGGGACAATGGAAAATCATCTGATTTCTTTTTTAAGCTTAAGCAAGTTGTACATTCTGATTTTTAAGCGAGTGAATAACAATAAGCAAAGCCATCGCTCATTTTGTCGAAAGTATGTTTCACATATTGTTATAATATGAATTTGAAAGTGGAATACAGAACAGGCCTGACTATTATTTAAATCAATTAAAGAATTCGTAGAAAGTGATATGAAATTAAGAGCTGTTTTAGTAGAGTCCAAACCAAGTTCTACAGGATATGCACAATAGGTTATTTTTTTATGACAATACCTGATATTGCATGTAGGGGAATACTAAGATAATGATCAAGAAGAATTATTTGGCTAATTTCATACAAATAGTTCTCTTAATTTTTTTATTGAAAAAATAAAACAAAGAGACAAAGGTTTAATGTAACAAAAAAAAAAAAAAAAAAAAAAATATTCAAAAGATTTAATGCAAAATGTATATTAATGCTATATTATTGTATACTTTTTGTTGCAGAATTTCCTCGCTTTGCAAGAAAAAGTTATAAGTTCAATAAAAACATGCTTGAAATCATTAAGCTTTCAAATAAAATACAATTATTTAACTACAGAAAAAGAAGCTACGGCCCAACGAATTCCATTCCCTAAAGCATTTACACACTCAAAAGCTCGTTTTAAAATGATTAGTTTTTACAAAAAGGTAAAAACTATAAATGAGTGGAGAAAACATTTTGTGGAGTACCCAGTCAGTACACATATCAGAGCCAGAAACGGGCCCAAAGAGTCGCGACAATTGTTTACAGATTCCGCCAACTTTAAAAAAAGAAAGAACCGTTCTGTTTGTTGTTGGCCTTGTTGTTATTGTTGCTACTTTTGTTGGCTCGCTGTCCCAGTGAAATTTTTAGCGACGCTTGCCAACGGCAGCCACAGCGAAAATCTCTTTATTGGATTATCCTGCAAAATTTACGCGGCATTAAAAGCGGCAACGGTAACGGCACCGCCATCTCTCGCGGCCGCCAAAGGGGTTAAGCGCAAGGTGCGCCGCGGCCAGAGCCCGAAATAAAGGCAAAAGAAAAAAAAAAAACATTTATTTACATTTTAAAGGTCGACGCTTCCATTAGCCGAAAATCCATTAGCGTGCCGCATATTTTCGGCGCATTGCCTACTTACGGGACATTTAAAGTTTAAGCCCCCAACGAGCCAGCCCAATGCAAAGCAGCTGCAAAATCTGTTGGGGCCACACACACAGAAACAAAAAAAGGTACAACAGCCAAAGGAATTTTTTACACCAACTTGTACGTAAATGGTCAAACAAAAAAAAAACGCCAATTCAATTTGGTAAAAAAAAATAAAAGAGTAAAGCTAGAGAAGCTTTCATGGAATCTAGTCAGCTTTCTAGGGACTTGGACCACAGGATAGTTCCCTTTGGTTCACCCAGGTATCCATAAATGGGATAAAGGGTATATGGGTAATATGACCATAAAAATGTATGTAGCAGGCAGAAGGACCTCAGAATCTTAGGTATAACCTATATGCAGCACGTATAATTTTGAAGCTCTGTTGACTGACTGGGAATATTTCATTGCGATCGAATATTTATATCATAGTGCATATATGTATATGTTCGGGGATATCAGAGCTTGTTAAGTGATATCCCATAGTCGGGTATGCTTGACAGGGAAATTCTTACTAGACCTAAACGAGTAAATTCTCCTTCACTGTTGGAGGTCCTGCAAATGGGGCATAGCCATAGTGGCCTCTCCTGACACATCAAACTCCAGATTCAAAACTAAAACATACCTTATAATATAATACCTATACTTATAGTTCAACGTCTTTAGATTTTTCGAATCTGTGATTTACATAATGTTGCCAATTGGCAATGATTACTACTTACATTCACAATGAAACAAAAAATAAATAGTAATAGTAACGTATATGGATTTAGGAGTAAGAAAATGACAATAAGATGTATCAACACTTTATTTAGCCGTGTTTACGTTAAAAGTAAGGAAAAGTTGGTCTTAATTCTCTGGTCGACTTAACTACTTCAAGCGGAAGCTTGTCCTTCAGTGATGTTTTACAAAGCTTTGGATGCAAGTTTTCACTTCTACCTTTGATACTCATATGATTGCATTGATATGACGTCGCACAGCTGCAGGAGCGAAATTCCTGAGAGGCAAATACGCAAAAACGTATTCAAATTACAAGTAAAGAATCCAACGAACATGCGATTTCCAGGTGCCCATTCAGCATTTACAAATTGCTAAGGAAGCCCAGCAATGTCCGCAGTGGCCACAGGCAGCTCCCAGTGCTCCAGGAGCACGGCTTTGTGGACAGTTTACAAAAAGTTGTCGCTGCAACAAGCATATGCGTTGCAAAGAGTCTTGCACCATTTCAATGGCTGCCTCAAATTGAAATTTTCACACACGAAGCCCCTTCAAAGCACACACGCTATTTATATTATTAGCAAAATGAAAAACATAAATAAATTTAAGCGCAATGGGTTATTAAACACAATATTGTACTCTAAGAATGAAATAAAATAGAGACAATGAGGACTTCAGATATTGTCAACTTGTTTGCTGGAATTCTTATGAAAAATACTGATATCAATTTTAAACTTATGGTAATTATTCTGCTAAGAAATATTTAAACTAATTTATAAGATTTTAATCAATATTTTTCTTCTTTATCCTAGATCTTTAGATGCTAACAGATAATACTTATTTCGTTTTAAACAAGCTTAAAATTTGTCCAAAAGCAGAAAACATTGTTTGGTAGATCGTAGCGCATTAGTTGCCATAACTACAGTAATTCAATTGGGAATAGAAATCAAATAACTGAAAAAAGAAATCAAAAATGTCCTTGATAGCGCTGGGGAACGGGAGGCAACTAGATCTAAATGCTTGCTATTTATGATTTTTCTATTACAATACGCAAACCAGAGTGGGAGTTGCAGATATGCGAGCATTTTGCTTCGCTTTCAGCTCTGTGATATCAAAATGCAAATGCATGTTTCGCATATTTAATGCGTCGTGTGTACACGCAAATATATTACGATATATATAGAGTGAGTATATGAAAAATTCTTTTTGTTACCCGCAGCTGCATCAACACAATGGACCAATACGAACCACCCGATCTCCCATTCTGAAAAGCCCTAAGAAAAAACCACGCATGACAAAATACCAAGTGGTAAAGGGGAGAAATATTTCGAGTTGAGTTTTCCACGTTTATTTTTTATACCCTGCACCCAAATAATAGTTAAAGAGGGTATAAAAAGTAGTGCAATCGAGTCTGACGAACACAAGGAGGTATCTCCGACTACACAAATTATTATAAAAATGGGATCAACAGAAGATCTATTTTTCTTATAAGTCGAGCTTGGATATTTCACTGTCTGAATACGCAAATTGTAACTTCTTCTTCAAGTTTAGCTCTTTCCCGTATCCTGAACTACATCCTGAAATTTTAACAAACCATTTTCTTGTAGTAAGGACCAGACGGATGAAGGCATTTCTCCTGCTATTGGAAACCCTAGCCTGACCTGGCCAGAGAGTATTACCGAGTCGGATACCGTCGACTCACCAATGTTACTTGTTTTTCTAGGTTTTCTTATTTTTGGCATTTTTACTCTTTCGGCCAGCAATGACTTTTTACAATTTTCATATGAAATGAACCATTAAATTGAATTGGCATTAAAATTATGTGGATGTGTGTAGCTTCAGCATAGAGAAAGAGAGAACCCTCTCTCGCTTTTGGCACTTTGCATACGCCGTCGACAACGCAACCCATCCAACTTATTTGCATTTTTATTACAACAACAATGGAGCAGTTGGAAGCTTTGCCACATGCAAAAAAATAAAAATATAAAATAAAATAAGAAAATTCAAATAAATGTTTGTTAAGTATTTTTGAATTGAGTTTTATGCACACATACACACAACCAGTCACATCTGCGAATATGTGTATATGTATATACAAATGTATATGTGTGTGTGTCGCATTAGGCAAGTGGATAGCTAACGGTCTGGCGTCTATTATGGATTGGCACACCTGCTGCTTCTCACAGCAGCAATAACCGTAACTCGCAATGGCTGCGACAGCTGACGAGCTAAGAACTTCAAAAAATGTCTAATATAGCATTAATAGAAATATTTTGCTGTTGTTTATAATCCACTTGGTTACTGTAATTATCATTCAGCCATGAGAAATATCTTAAAGCGATTTTTTAAAGCTTTGGAGAATCTGTTGATATTAGGTAAATGCAAAATGCATTAGTAACAAATCGATTTTTAAGCTATCTGCGAGTGTTAGACAGTGCTTACTTTAAATACTGTTTAAATACTAATCAAATTACTGTCGGCTATATGATTTTAATCGATTATGAAGAAAAGAAAATCGTCTTAGGGTTGCAGTACCGCGTCTAAAGGTGTCTATAACAGTGACCTTAAACGCAGCTTCAGCTTATGCTAGATTTCTGATATTTAAACTCAAGTGCTTCTAAAGGTTAAAAATAAGATAATTGCTTCGATGACATTTTTATAACTTTGCTTAATTCCGAAGGACTTTGAAAGCACATAACTTTTTATACTCGTAGGAGCTGGCATTCAAAAATGTCCAGTATATCACCGATATTAGTAATTGATATTTAACATTGCTTTGCTAATAACAAAATGCTAACAGCAGGGTTACTAACGTTTACAGAAAATAAACAGTGCGTTTACGGAATGTTAACATAAGGTTAACATACAATTAAAAGTGAGTTAACAGATACATAGATAACTTAATGTTACAGACAAATTGACCTTAATATGCTGTTACCCAGCGGTTAATCATCTAGAAGAAGGCTGTTATTATTCCGTTAATGTTATGTTAACCTGTGGTTATTATTATGTTATTCTGTTACATTTAATCAAAATAGTTCTAGATATCCTTGTGCATATACATATATAAATTTTTAGATCTAAATAGGCTTTCAATTGAGGACTCAAAACTTACTTTGAAGTTTAAGGCAAGAACTATGTTTCCAAAATACATATAGCTACGTTGCTGATCATTTTCATCAGTCCTCAATCACTGTGCAACTACGCTCAACTATAAGTGCTGCACTTTTGGGGTCATTTTGTACTCATGTTCATTTAGCAGAGGAGGTCCTGGAAAACTTGAAAACTTGGGAACTGCACGCACTACAGCAACAATAACAACAGCAAGTACTGCATGACTCTTTGAGACTAACAACGGCCATAAGAACCCGCACCACATTAGCGGTGCTCGGTGTGGCTGGGGAGTGGAAGTGGGGGCATCGTTGTCATGGTCACGTGCCGCTGCTTCCGGTGACTGCTGCAGTTGCTTGCACGAGTGGGCTAAATGGCGGCCATGTTTTCCATGTTGCAGCCACACCGCAACAATTGTCAAACAAGCCAGAAAAATTGCGGCTGCCTTGAAGAGCTGCGGGCGCTGTGGTTATCCATTGATAAAGTCTGGCTGCGGTGGCATTAAGGAACAGAATATTATTGAGAGCATAAAGGGAACGAGGCGTCTTTTATACGCAATTTATTATACTGTTAATGGGCAATTTGACGACAACAAGGATCAACTGCTTTACAGACGGTGTGCAATTATAACATTTCAATATTTTCGTCTCCCAATCTAAATTATTAAATTCTTAGATTTTAAGTTTTCCTCCTGTGTTTTAATGCAGAACGTGGGGAGTAAAGAAAAAATAGAGCAAAGGCTGCATGCTTATCTTAGAAATGGAGTTAGAATGCTCTCGACTAGGAGAACACACTATGAAACATAGATGCTTGAATAAGTGGGTAATCAGTAACCTCATATATCTGAGTACAATTAATTAGACTACACATTAAAAAAGTGATTGCTAATCGTTTCCATTGATTGGCTTGTAAACCATGAGGAATAATTTAAAACAATAATTATTAGCGAATGGTATACGGAAGCCACATACCAATTTAGCTGTTTCTGCATTTTATATACTCTCAGCTCGACGGGCTCATCTTGAAGGATAAATCAGACATACAGGTAAGCTGGAGTAGAATTTACAATCCTTCTAGAGTGAGGTGCCTTTTTCTTTTTAATACCATTTTAAATCGTAGAAACATGAAATACTTGTACTAATAGATGTTTATAGTATTTGCTTACATCATTGACTTAATAAATACTTTCATATGCTTACTTTATTTTAATTACTATAATAAGAATGGCGACATAAAAAAAGACAAGCAAAAAATTTAAATTAAATTAAAAAATTAAATATCTCGTAACATTAAAATTCTAAAAATAGTCAAAACAAGCAAAGTTTCCCAATATAGCAATTAATAATCTTTAATATATACAACTCAACTTGTTCTAAATTCTAACAATGTGATCAATTTCAATACCAAAGCTAAAAATATATTCTTCTAGAAGTCTCCGGCAGACAAAATGGAAACTTTTATTTACCTTTTGACGTTTGTTTGTCTGGTTGTGTCACAGCTTGAAAGGATTCGCAAGGAATTTGGCAGCACCTTTTTTAATTGTTTTCGGCACGTTGAGTGTGCAAACTGACGCGTATCTAGAGAAAGAGCAAAGGTTAGCACAGGACGAGGCAAAGGATACGCATCGATGCCGCGCAGCATCACCTTTGATGGGTAACTAATTAGCGTCAAGCCGTTCCAAATTTGTATTAATTGGAAAATGGAGGCGCTTTTGTTTATTTAATTTCAAAGCATTTACCTTTCACACTCTGTAAATTAGGTGTATAAATAAGTAGGTCCCTAAGACATAACTTTGTCATAAAGCACGAAATTTCCATATAGTATATCTAATTAGTGAAGTTGAAGATGCCCTTTGTACACAATGTCAAAATGTTATACTCTGTGTAAAGAATGTGGGGAATATACTCTTTCATTTTGATCTTGTACAATGTCCGTCTCTTCATATGAAGTCAACTAAAAATCTTAGCACAAATGCTGCTAAATCTCCTCCATTTATAAAATGTTATGTCAGGCATAATACTTTATAGTTCAATTTTCAATTTCAAATCGAATATTAGAACAGGCCTGTGTATTCCCCAAAACTTTTCACCTAGAACCACTAAATTTAATTTGAAGATGAACTCCTTGACTAATTTGATCAAAAAATGTTTGCCATTTCCAATTTCAGCCCCGACAATAAGCTAAAGAAAACAAACCTGAATTAGACTACTCCGTTTGTTTTCCACATTTTATGCGCATAAAAACTAAAATTTAATGCAATATCGCAACAAGAACAGTAACAAACGCATTCAAGTTTTGTATGCTGGCACTATGAAAATTCAATTACTTTATTTTTTGCTCAGCATTTGGGCACACACATGTACGAGTGCCATTTGCCAGCCACAAAACAAAACAAACACACACCCACACACCCACACAGCCACACATTCACATGTGCAAACAGATGAGCAGGGAGGAAGGAATTGCATGTGCACAGTGGCGCCACCTGTCAGTTCTTCTAAGCACCAGGCATTTGGCAACATTTTCGCGCCACGCCCTCCCGCTAAATAACATAGAAATGTTCACATTGCCGAGCAAAAGATGTGAGAGTGCCTGGCACACACTAAAGCACAGTTACCAAAAAAAGATTAGAAAACATTGGAGAAAATAGAGTCTAAAAAGCACATAGTCAGCAGCTGTTCCGTATTTCACTTTCGAATTAATTCCGCGGACGAGTATTGTAACATACTTTTCGAAACAGCATAAAACTAAAAACATTATTTTTCTCGTACGTTCATTTCTTGTTCACGCCTTGCTTTACTTATTTCAATGGTATTGTGTCGAAAGCGAGATTCGGAGCAGCCCTCCTGAATATACCCATCTATCGACCATCCGCACTCCGCACACATTTGCGGCTGTTCGCATGAGCGCGCAACTTTTCTTGCGAGCCCCGAAAATGTTGCCTTTCATTCCATGCGAGTTTTGCTTTTAGCTGCAATCTTTTCATACCCTGTACCCACAAATTCTGTTGAATAGGGTATAAAATATATATAACTGGCAAAACAAATACATTTCTTCTTAATCAACATTAACAGTCAAGTGGATCTGTCTATGTTCGTAATCTCAGAGACTATTTCAAATTCCACTCAGAATAGATAAGATAGACCCACTACATAAAGTGTTTGGGCTCGAATTAAACACGCAGATGTAAATCATTTCTATTTTGAGAACATACATTTTTTGTATATCATCTGTATACATAATTATTCTAATTATTCCATAGAATTTTGGATATCAACATAGAAATTAGTCAAGAACTTTTCTCAGTATTGAAGAGCAGCAACAGATAAGTTAGACCTGATTGTAGGCTATCTTCTAGTCGAGCAGCATTAAGTAGAGAATTCTTACTGGTTTGGCTTAGACGTTTTGCTCTCCATTTTCAAACGCGAAGTAAAACTTATCGAGACGGAAATGAGATCATATCATATTACAGTATACAAGTATTCCTGAATAAAGATGTCTTTTTTAACAGCATGTAAAGAAACAACAAGGTATGTTTATACATTTCTGGGGTGTTGTAACATTGTAAATTACTGTAGGCAAAAATACTTACAATCTTCAATAAATGGATATTCTTTACATATACTTATTAACGAAAATGTTGTCAACGACACCACTGAGGAATTACTTTGATTCATGTTAATCATAAATTTAATTGTAATAGATTTCCATTAACCTTAACTAAGTTTAATTTTCAAACAATCTTAAATTAATTTTCTTGTTCTAGGTGCATTTTCAAATACTCAGGGCATAAACATATACTTATAAGAGCAAGTGAAATTAAACAAAACTGAACATAATTGTGCACTATTTATCTATGCACTTTTTCGGCTATGCACTTTTTCGGCTATGCCGTACTTACGGCAATGTCCACCGGTGTCAGCGGGCCTGTTTATCGATGAAGCTGTAGGTGGATCCAGAAAAAAAGGGCACGAGCAAACACAGCACATGAAAATAATGATATTGTTATATTACTTTTTACAAGCGAAAGACATTTAAAATTGCACAAAAATTCAAATTACAACGATACTTTAACAAAAGTTGGCAGCGTATTTTTTGCCACTTGCCAGAGAATGTCCAATTACCCGACGTTCCAAGGTGCTGTATGTTACCCCAGTTAGGGCATATTTGGCTGGTCCCAAAATGCAACAATTGTCTACACGGTCCACTGCTGAAGTCGCTCTGAATCCCATGTATATTTGAAATATAGATCGCCTGTACTGAGATATCCTGGCTGAAGTACGATTTGCCTTCGTTTACACTTTGGCAACCAGGCAAATCTTTATGGCACGATTATATTGTTCTGCATTATTAAAATATGTAATAAACAAGCGGCAAAAGCTTATCGGATATCGAAGTGCCGATTGACAACGCGAAACGATCCTGTTCTTGCAAGCCAGGGCTGCATCGCTTTTGATCTGTTAAGTTAACAGAGAGAATGTCTGCACTGCATATGCCAATATTGCCAACTTAGTTCACTGGGAAATTAAGGAAAAAGTTTTGAAAATTAAGCAATACTAACAGGAGTTTAAACAGGAGTCTAAACAATATTTAGCACTGTAGGCAATTAAAAAAACAAACCCTCACAATTATAAGAAAATAAGGTGGAACAGTTTTAAAAATTGGACAATGCACAAAGTTCGTTTTTTATACTGATACTGATTTCATTTATTATATAGAATTTTAAACTCTAAAATCCATATTTTGTTGGCAAATTAATTCTCTAGAAGGTCAAACAAAGTCTTATAGAAGTACAAAACTTCGACAATTCTTATACATTATGAATACCCAAAGGGGTCGCAATAGTGTCCACAAATTCGTTTCACATTTCTTGATACCACTTTAAAACGGAATTTAAATACTTTTTTTAAAATGTCTTTGGTAATACGGTATAAGTAAACACACTCCAGACTATGGAATGTTGCAATATAAATGTAAATATCCTTGACAAAAAAAATAGAACGTCTGGCACGCATTAGAGCAAAGCCCAATTCATTTCCGAGAATGAAATTTGCAACTGGTTTTAAGAAACATTCCTTCCCCATTGGCTTACGTCTTTTAACTTATTTAGTAAGTCAATCTAAATTACTGTGTTTATGCGAGTGGCATTTTATAAAATAACGTAATGAATTGGAACCTAAAAGCGTGCATTAATATCAAATTATGAATTTGATTAACACGAAAGCGTGTCTTCACAAATTGGTATGGCGTTGCCACACTTTATACTTTTAATGTATATTTTTAACATGTGGTATCTTTCCGCGGTCTATGTATTTCTATACTGTTTGTAAAGAATTAATTAGAAAGGAGAGTATATTGGGGGTGTGCAATGTCTGTCTGCCGGTACGTATAACCTCAAAATTTTCAAGATCCTTGAAATAAGAGGAGGAACAACCTTGTACAAATACAGTATACATATATACAGATCGTCGAAATTTTTCCCACGACTCTTCTGCCCTTATAATAAGCTAATCATATCTGACTGGAAACAGAGTATACTGCAGTCGCTAAATTCTGACATCGACGTTCCCTTTTTTTTTTTTTTTTAATTGTTTATTATTCAATTATTCTGTTATTAGTTCCAACAACTTAAATTAAACTTATGCGATAAATTCTAAAAACAACAACAGGCTAGGTAATGATAATTATTAAATAAGTTATATAAACATATTTACAATATTAGTATAAATGTCTTCTTGCTAGGTCTATTGGGTGATGTCGCTTTAGTCTTCTGCTGCAAGGCGGGGACGGTATGGTGCGGCGATTTAGAAGACGCCGTGCGAGGGGGTTCACGTGATTTTCTAGTCGCTGAACGTACTGCGCAGACTGATTTTGCAGGACATCTCCAATTTTAGGCACTCCCAGATCTTTTTCGATGTTTGCAGTCCTCACGTACCAGGGAGCAGCACAAATTATTCGTAGGGTTTTCGCTTGAAGTATGTGGATTTTTTCCAGGTGGGTTTTCGCAGTTATTCCATATACTTGGAAGCCATATCGCCATGAAGGAGCAATGCAGGTCTTGTACAATTTTACTTTGTTGTCCAGAGACAGCTTTTTACTAGCCAGGAGCCATCTCATTTTGCTAATTCTGGTCCTTAAAGTCGCTATTATGCTGGACACATGCTTGGCAAACGTTAGAAGTTTGTCCAAGTGGACTTCCAAGTACTTGTAGCTGCTAAGATGCTTCAACTGCTGACCCTGTTCCCTAACTTCTTCTCCTTCTCGTGAGCACGAAGATGTAAATGTAGATTAAAGAGCTGTGCTTAGGGTATATCATAGTCGATCACAATCGACTATAGTTTTATCACTTGTCTATTTAAGACATACGAGTGCGTGGGTATAAAAGTTAATAGATAGATAGAGAGAGACAGAAAGAGAATAGAGAGAGAAAGAGAGCAAACGAGATACGGCGAGCGATGCGTCGAAAGGCGAGACAAGAGACAATGAGCAATCTCGATGCTGGTGTACTTTTTAGCTTTTAGCTAAATAGAATTTTATTTGGATTCACTCTGCCTGTATGAATGTACTCATACGCGTACCCGAATACGTATTCGAATGCTTGTGTGTGTGTTTGCTGACTGGCACCGTGTTGGCCATGTGAAACAAACAAAAGTGAGAAACGTCTTGCACAATTGGTAAAATTGGAAAAATGAAGAGACTGCGCGTTGACCAAATGACTTAGCTAATTGCATTACTTCGAACTGAAAGCTTTCTATTCTGTATTGGAAAGGATGGACAGGATTTTGAATTCACAGGTCTTCAGTAGTTTGAAAATGAATAGTTACCATCAGATAGTTTAGTGTTTAGTGGATTCTACTGCCTGCTTGTAGAAATATAGAACACTAGCAGGTAATATCCCGGCCTTGCCCGGGGAAATATTTCGATGAAAATGCATTTTTTTCTTGAATTTGACTACTTTCGTCAACCGTAAGAAATACATCTAAATAGTTGAGCCACGTGACTTATGTTTTCAGTGTAGGGCTATGAAAATGTCTTTGAAAAAAAAAAAAAATGTCCCACCCATTTGTCCTTGACTTCCATTTCCCGCCCGTGGGGACACGGAGTAGATTTTCCAAAATAATTTGGCATTTTAAGCCAACAATAATACTAAGAATCCAGATTCAATCTTTCCAACGGTTTTCCGCCCGTTGTATTGCTCGCAAAGTACCGAGGTCTTAGTATTTATTTATATTTTTCAAAACCGGTAGCACATGCGGCGAATTATTTAATGTGAGGTGCTTTGAAAATTAGTTTCAAAATGATTGAATGATAAACAGAAGTTTGAAGTCAATTGGAACATAATAAAAACAAAATTCATGCAACAGTTTTCCGTGAATTTTCCGGCTTTGGGGGTAGATTTTCCAAAATGTTTAACCACCACGCCTACTATTTTTGCCCATAGAACCTTGAAAATGAGTTTGAAGCCAATCGCATGAAAATTAAAAATGTCGAATGCCAGACTTTTCCAACGATTTTCCGACCATGTGGTCGAATTTCCCAAAATCGCTGATACACGTGTCAAATTATTTAATGTGAAGAGCTTTGAAAATGAGTTTGAAGCCAATCGGACGATAATGAAAAAAGTTTCATACAACAGTTTTCCACGAATTTTCCGACTTTGGGGGTAGATTTTCCAAAATTTTTGACCACTGCGCCTATTATTTTTGCCCATAGAACCTTGAAAAGGAGTTTGAAGCCAATCGCACGAAAATTATAAATGTCAAATGCCAGACTTTTCCACCGATTTTCCGACCATGTGGTCGAATTTCCCAAAATCGCTGATACACGTGTTGAATTATTTTATGTTAAAAGCTTTCAAAATGAGTTTGAAGTCAATCGGACGATAATTAAGAAAGTTTCATACAACAGTTTTCCACGAATTTTCCGACTTTGGGGGTAGATTTTCTAAAATCTTTGACCGCCGCGCCTATTATTTCTGCCCATACAACCTTGAAAATGAGTTTGAAGCCAATCGCATGAAAACTAAAAATGCCGAATGCCAGACTTTTCCACCGATTTTCCGATCATGTGGTCCAATTTCCCAAAATCGCTGATACACGTGTCGAATTATTTTACGTGAAGAGCTTTGAAAATGAATTTGAAGGTGATCGGACTAAAATTAGACTTTCGCCCATACAACCTTGAGACCCCCATTTTCCGCCCATGGGGGTGGATTTTCCAAAATCGATGAAATATGTGTCAAATTAATTTTTGTGTAGATCTCTGAAAATGAGTTTGAAGCTGATTGAATGGTAAACAAAAAAGTTTCATACAACAGTTTTCCGCGATTTTTCACGCTTGTGGGTGGAATTTTCCAAAATCCCGTCTTAGTGTGCACTTTCATCATAGATGGAAGCTTCTGTGAAAATTTCAGCATCCTAGCTCTTATGGTTTGGGCTGTGCGATGATTGCCAATCAGTCAGTCAGTCAGTCAGTCAGTCAGTCAGTCAGTCAGCACGAACTCTTTTATATATATAGATTTGTACAAAATAATGCAAAATGTGCACATACGTATTTGCTTATGGAATACAAGAACATTCATATCAAAACATCTCTGCGATCATCACTTAATATTTTATTAAATAATTTTTCTGCTACCTATCGTGACAGCTTAATTATTAATAAGTTATGAGCAATTAATTTGGAATATGTTGTAAATTATTCTAATAGTGCGTACTAGTATGAAACAAAAACATTTTATCCTTTAATAAATGAACTTACTACTTGAAAAAAAAATACAAATCTTAAAGCATTGCGCATACAAATATATGTATACTAGCAGGTAATATCCCGGCCTTGCCCGGGGAAATATTTAGATGAAAATGCATTTTTTTTCTTGAATTTGACTGCTTTCGTCAACCGTACGAAATACAACTAAATAGTTGAGCCACGTGTTAATGTTTTCAGTGTAGGGCTATGAAAATGTCTTTGAAAAAAAAAAATTTGTCCTTGACTTCCATTTCCCGCCCGTGGCGACACGGAGTAGATTTTCCAAAAATCAATTGGCATTTTAAGCCAACAATAATACTAAGAATCCAAATTCAATCTTTCAAACTTTTTTCCGCACGCTGTCTTGCCCGCAAAGTACCGAGGTTTTTGTATTTATATTTGGTAATTAGTATAAGGCCACGTGTATTTTTCGAAACCGGTAGCACATGTGACGAATTATTTAATGTGAGGTGCTTTGAAAACAAGTTTCAAAATGATTGAATGATAAACAGAAGTTTGAAAATGAGTTTGAAGTAAATTGGAGGATAATCAAAAAAATGTCATACAACAGTTTTCCGCGTATTTTCCGACCTTAGGGATAGATTTTCTAAAATCTTTGGACACCACGCCTATTTTGTGTTTGGGTAGAACCTTGAAAATGAGTTTGAAGCCAATCGCATGAAAACTAAAAATGTCGAATGTCAGAGTCTTCCACCGATTTTCCGACCATGTGGTCGAATTTACCAAAATCGCTGATACACGTGTTAGATTATTTAATGTGAAGAGTTTTGAAAATGAGCTTGAAGCCAATCCGACGATAATCAAAAAAGTTTCATACAACAGTTTTCCACGAATTTTCCAACTTTGGGGGTAGATTTTCCAATAACTTTGACCACCGCGCCTATTATTTCTGCCTATAGAACCTTGACAATGAGTTTGAAGCCAATCGCATGAAAATTAAAAATGTCGAATGCCAGAATTTTCCACCGTTTTCCGACCATGTGGTCGAATTTCCCAAAATCGCTGATACACGTGTCAAATTATTTAATGTGAAGAGCTTTGAAAACGAGTTTGAAGCCAATCCGACGATAATCAAAAAAGTTTCATACAACAGTTTTCCAAGAATTTTCCGACTTTGGGGGTAGATTTTCCAAAATCTTTGACCACCGCGCCTATTATTTTTGACTATAGAACCTTGAAAATGAGTTTGAAGCCAATCGCATGAAGATTATAAATGTCGAATGCCAGACTTTTCCACCGATTTTCCGATCATGGAGCTGAATTTCCCAAATTCGCTGATACACGTGTCAAATTATTTAATGTGAAGAGCTTTGAAAACGAGTTTGAAGCCAATCCGACGATAATCAAAAAAGTTTCATACAACAGTTTTCCACGAATTTTCCGACTTTGGTGGTAGATTTTCCAATAACTTTGACCACCGCGCTTATTATTTCTGCCTATAGAACCTTGAAAATGAGTTTGAAGCCAATCGCATGAAAATTAAAAATGTCGAATGCCAGACTTTTCCACCGATTTTCCAACCATGTGGTCAAATTTCCCAAAATCGCTGATACACGTGTCGAATTATTTTACATGAAGAGCTTTGAAAATGAATTTGAAGGTGATCGGACTAAAATTAGATTTTCGCCCATACAACCTTGAGACCCCATTTTCCACCCATGGGGGTGGATTTTCCAAAATCGATGAAATATGTGTCAAATTAATTTTTGTGTAGATCTCTGAAAATGAGTTTGAAGCTGATTGGATGGTAAACAAAAAGTTTCATACAACAGTTTTCCGCGATTTTCCACGCTTGTGGGTGGAATTTTCCAAAATCCCGTCTTAGTGTGCACTTCCATTATAGATGGAACCTACTGTGAAAATTTCAGCATCCTAGCTCTTATGGTTTGGGCTGTGCGATGATTGCCAATCAGTCAGTCAGTCAGTCAGTCAGTCAGCACGAACTCTTTTATATATATAGATATACTAAGGCCTGTTCCGAATTCCATTACAAATCAATTCCACAGAATAGCGTGTATAGCGTGCATACTTTTTAGCGCAGAATTTAAATAAAATCTTTGCCTTCTCAAATATTCATTTGATTAACAGACGTGCCTAAAAGCATGCTTTACATATTTCTGTGGAACTAGTTCGAAAGTGGAATTCAGAACAGGCCCTGACTATATAACTTCTTATTTACAGGAGTATCCAAGAACATTGCACAATTGTTCAATCTTTTCAAAAATTACTACAGTTCCAATTGCAATAAAAGAATGCTCTACAATTTTTGAGTAATTGAATGAAAAGTGTCTGTGTCTTTTCATATATTTTTTAAATTATTTTTATTTTTTTATTTTTTTTTTTATAAATTATATTATTTATTTGTATAATTTAGAATTCAGAAACTCTTAATTTCAAATTTTTACATTTTGCTGATAGTCATAAAGTTAACTTATAATGTCGTGTTAATCATAATATTAAAATATTGAAATGAAATGATACTCATCCTTTATTTAGTTAATTAAATTGCATATTATTTGCAATCGCTAATTTCAAATACAGAAATTATACAAAAATATGCTTTATCTGAATTTACATAAACAAGAAACACAATAAAATGAGCAACCTTTGCGACGTTTCCTTTGTTTACTTTTCGCAGTCACAAAACTTAATTATGCTGCATTTATAACATGAAATAAACCTCCTGTTGCCTTTCATGATAATTACGAAACAACACAATACAACAACAACAACAACTGTGGACGGTAAAGAAAGAATGTCGCACAAAACAAGAGCAACGATAACAACAACAACATAAACAACAACAACAACAAAAAAACCGCAACTACTTAGCAACATTATACACTTCCGTGCAGCTTCCAAAACCGTCCAAAACGTAATTATTGTTGCGGTAAACGCCAGCCACGCCTCCAATGGGTCACCACCCACCGGGTCACCCACTGGGTCACCACCCACTCGGTAACCACAGGCCGTGCTTTTTAATTTCTTCATAAAAAGAGAGGGAAGCGCCTATTGGGGCCATGGGTGCGAAAGAGAGCGCCAATATGACAACGTGCCGCGAAAATTAATCCATTTGCTGTGACAATGACTTTTATGCGGTTTCCAGCAACGCGACCCCCGTCCGGATTCCCGGACACAGCCCAGTTCGTAGCCAGGAAGCCGGACAGTCGGAAAAAGTCAAGCCGCAGGCCAAATGCGGGCATAGAGGCTACAAAAAAGCTGAAAAAAAAACTGTTGGGTCGCTTTACAATGCCGCGACATGTAAATATTTGGCGACATTTATAAAAAAAAGCGCGGGAGAAAAAAATACAAAATGTCCAACGTTGCTGCCCGGCTCCGACGCGTCCTTATCAAAGCAATTATCTCTAAGATGCCTGCGAGAGGCAAAGGCAACCGGGGCGACCTCTATTCCAGCTTGACAGTCTTTGTTTGAGTTGGAATCGTAACGGAGACAAAGTACTCAACATTTCTCTTGATTTTCTGCGGGGGATTTGCCGAATTCCAAATTGTCAATGTGATGGTCAATTTGTGTGGCGACACCAGGCCAAGAGCCAAAAAGGCAAAAAGGTATAAATAGCAGCCAGCTACTTTGGCCAGTGGCAGCATGGGAAGCGAGATGATTAAAAGAATGGTAACTGGAGCTAGACATAAGTACCAACAAATGTATAGAGGATTGTAGTACTGATTAAGAACTCAAAATCTAGTAACAATGGTTCTCATCAATACTTATGTATGGTTATTTTCAAATCTATCACAACAATCGATAGTCACCCCATCAATATTAAAACAGTAGAAGTAGATCTGAGCTGTCATTTTGTATCTTCGTTCTTCTAACATCGAACATTTTTATACCCAAGGAGAAGTTCCGATCAAAGAAAGTATATATATCCTGAATCAGCATCAAAAGCTGAGTCCATAAGGCGATGTCCCTCTGTCCGTCTGTCCGTCGGTTTCTATGCAAACTTGTCTCTCAGTTTTCAAGCTACCGTGGAGAAACTTGGTACAGATTCTTATTTTTTCTGCTGGCATTACATATGTCAGAACTGGCAGGATCAACTCACTATAACATATAGCTGCTGCAGGAATGATCGTTCGACAATTATGTTTTTATATGAAAAACTTTTTTGTTTATGAAGATATCCTCACCAAACTCACCCAAACCGAGTCTCTGGAGAGGATCAACTCACTATAACATATAGCTGCTGCAGGAATGATCGTTCGACAATTATGTTCTTATATGAAAAACTTTTTTGTTTATGAAGATATCCTCACCAAACTCACCCAAACCGAGTCTCTGGAGAGTTTATCTAATCTGTCAAAGTTTGGTCAAAATCGGACCACTATCCTAATATATCAGTTTTTTCTTGTTATCAGTACTGTGCTTTGTGTACTGCCAACCTATCAGATCTATCATGTTCCCTTCGGAACCGATCAACCCTTTCGCCTACAAAAATTTGTTGATTGTTGTTGGACTGAAAGATATTATATCTACTGTTTTAAAAGATGGGCTCTTCCAGAAGCCTATTTCTTCTTTTAACCAGCACGATGTACTCTGACGGTATATATATGTAATAAGAATTCATTTTCGAAATCACAGAATCTACATATCCTGCTGCTGACAATTCATAGTTTGCTAAGGAAACTGCTCAGTCTACAGTGTTCCGATAAAATACCAGTAAGAATCCAGAATGAATTCTTTCCCATTCGTATTATTTGTTGGAATCTTTTTTCAATATAGTTTCCTAGAAGTAACTTGGCATGTCTCAGACCTGCATTAACCCAGCTTGATTGCCTCAGATTCTCCTGCTCTTAAATGTTCGCTTACTATTTCACAAAACGGTTATAACAAGAGCTAAGTAGATCTTGTTACCATAGTAAGATATCAGATATCTTAAGTAAGGAGATTTAAATATATGGAGATTTATGTATGCTTATAAGCTTGAGTTATAATAAAATTGTAGAAATTCTATAATGAAACATAGAATTCGATATATGTAAGTATTATACAATAAATTATTAAATTTCATGAATTACAAAAAAATGAAATAAGTTCTTTATTAACAATATATGGATTTATAAATTCGTATATTATTGGCATACTTAAAAAATATTTCTGAAATACTTTTCACAACAGCTACATAAGTACATACACAGTATAGATATTATTTACACGTAACTGTACAACCAGAGATCTTTCAACTAACCAAAGATATTCTGCTTGATGCTAGACCAAAAGCCCTTGCCGCGTTTTGGCATCAGCTCGTGCTCGATTTCCTTGTTATACTGCTCCCTGAGAAGTGGATCAAGGGGTCCCCATTGCTTTTTGGGACGGAATGCGCCGCGTATCTTCTCGCCCAGCGTGTGGCCGGGGTCTCGGACAATTGCAACAATCATCCAAATAGGTAGCTGGATAATGCCAAAAGTGGTAATTGTCCAGCCCATGCCTAAAGCAGAGAAATATCTCAATGTAAATAAGATTCTAGAATTACGATTTCTTAACTTACCTAACGCCCATGAGGGAAACTCTTGGTCATTGTAGGTGAGGGGCTCGTATGTTGCGTAGAAGTATATCAAAATAATAGTCATGATGAGAGGCGTGAAGATTCCCCAGCAGAGTCTCCAGTAGAGTCCAACCTTGCGACCCAGCATGAATTCAATGTCCTTGCAAAGACGATCTGTGCCATAGATCCAGCCTATGGTATACAGCTCCGCAATTCCCAAAACCAATGCAATCATTGAGGCCCCAAAGAAGTCCACCAGAGTAAGCATATATTGACCGCCCTGGTGGGAAAAATAAGTAGCTTAGCTATAATTTTCTAAAACTATCCTTAGACCTTACCGGTGTTATGTACATCAGACCAATGGAAAAGCTAACGATTGCTATAAGCAGCGAGCATTGCCATTGTTTAAAGTTGGGAAAACGATCCCTTATGGCGGTCACCGTACAAGAAGTCATGGCTATATTGGATCCAATGCCAAGCACGAACAGCATCAGGAAGAACAATACCGAGAAGATCTGGGGCAATTTTTTGAACTTGGCAATGGCATCAGGATAGGATATGAATGCCAGTCCAGCGCCACCCTTCACCACCTTGCCAATATCATCTGTGCCGATCTCATGCGCCAAGTGTCCCAAGATGCCAAAGATCGTGAAGCCCGCCAGCAGTGAGGTAGCCGTATCCAAGGCAGTTACGATGGTCGCATCCCTATGCACATTGTGTCCAAACTTGTTGAAGGACGAGTACATGATGATGTTGCCAAAGCAAACGGATAGCGAGTAGAAGCACTGAGTTACGGCCGCATACCAAACCTTGGGATCCAGGATCTTGCTCCAGTTGGGCTTGATGAAGTATAAAATGCCGTTTAGAGAACCTGGCAAGGTCAATGCGCGCACCAGAAGTACGCCCATTATAACATAGGGGAACAGTGCCAGGAAGTACGAAGCCTTGCCCGAGCTCTTTACGCCACGACGAATGATGAGGAAGACACACACCCACGAGACGAACAAACCGATGACCAGCTCCCAGTTGGGCAGTCCAATGCCATCGGCGATCTGGTCCTTCTCGCGCAGCACTTCCTTGCTAGAAAATTGAGGCAAGAGTAAGTCAGGAGAACAGTCTAGAGCTATACCCATCACCGATAGGGACTAAGGCCCTTAAGTAAGTATAACTAACTAAAACAACCAGCATGCAAAACCAGTTAACACTTACACATAGTACAGCTCCGAGCTGGATATTATGCGATCTGATTCATTATGAAACATGATACTTTTTTCTCCCATCAAATTACTTGGCGCTGAGTCGAGGCAGTTCTCACCCCATTCCTCGCGGCACGTTGCCCACGGCAATGGATTGTGAAAGGAATCAACGAAATATCGACAAAAGATGGCCACCAGAGAGGCGTAGTATGTGCTTAACATAAACACCTGGAATGCCTGGCCGACGCCAACACCTTTGTGATTGGGAAAAGAGTTAATAATAGATCAGATGTTTGTCAATTGGTGAGAATATGGCCTTTATGTTAGAGATGCGTGTGAGTTTGGTGATTGGTTAGCAAATTAGAAGTAAAGTTAGAGATTAGCTTATAACACGAGTAGGTAGTACACATATTGAGACTATTAAATATAGTTATGTAGTAAAGGTGTCTTATATCTACTTAAACATTTATTTTTCCATTAAGCCTCACATGTTCCAAAGATAAAAGAAATTTTAAATCTACTTAAAGGTAATAAAGTCTGTAATAAGTTTTCGATATTTACACTATTCAATAGTACAATATAATTATTGCCACCAGGCTTAGAGTAAATAATTCCATCAACTCTTTATTTCTGTCTTTTAAGTTCTCAATAAGGCCCTGAACTTTAGCCTGATATATTTATTGAATATTCAATCAGAAAGGAATGCTCTGAATGGAATAATAATAATGGCGGCCATCTTAGTGATGGAATTATCCGCTAGAGTTGTTAAAACATAATTATTGAAAGGTTAAATTTTATAATTGGTTTAATGGAACCGATTCCACACATTTCAAAAATAAATATTCACAAAATTCACATTAAAGCAATTAAGGTTTCAAATGAATGTTATTTATAATAGAGATTATTTGGGAAGGATGTCACAAGGAGATGGAATAAATGACTCTTGCATTCGAGATTTCGTTATGTTTTCTTCAAAAATACCAGTTTATGTAAGGAAGAAATATAGTATTATGGATTTGATTAAATATGATTTTTTAAATTCTTTCCAGGTACCTGTGTCCTTCTTAAGCAAAAGAATTCTGAAATGTACTTACCCTATGCTTATTTAAAGTGCATGTTATCTAACAAGATTAACTGAATATTTCATAACTGAAGCTTATCTGGTAATATATTCTGCTGAGTCACCTGCCACTTTGACAATCTGTCACTATAATTATGGAACATATGAGTGTCAATTTGATCACGATTCCCGTCTCGGCTGTTGACAACCAATTGAACTGGCCTTGCATTGAGTTCCATGGTTAGGCTGTTGCAATAGTCCCAGGCTATTGCAGCATCCTAAGCTCTATGACCAATTGATGTCAATTTAGGTGCCATAAGTGGAGAGGGGATGCGTTGGGTGAGATTCGATGCGGGACTCATTCAATTAATGTCGCATGCCAATAAAGCGAGCGTTGAACGGCCATAAACTTGAATCTGGCACTGAATTCGAGTGCCTGGCCGCGATAAGATTACCAACAACATGCATACAAAACCACCAAAAACACATGCACCACTACAATAACGACAAAAGGCAAGAACGACAACACCACAAATAACGATGGTATGGAATACGAACAAAAGCCACTTACAGAAAGTACAACTCGGCGGATGCGACGGGCTGATGCTGCGGCTCCATTCCGATCAAATTGGAGCTGGAACTGGAACTGGTGTTGCCCAGATTGGAGGCCACACAATGCGTACCCCAATCGGAACGACACTCGGACCAGGGCAGCGGCGACCGAAACGAATCGAACAAATAACAAAGCGTTATACCCATTATTCCTACGTAGTATGTCGTGACAAGGGATATAGATATCACCTGTCCAATGCCGATACCTGGAGGCGTGATTTTATGATAGTGCTTTATTATGAATATGATATTGATGCAGATGACTTTATATATATATGGACAGCTGTGCATTTTCCAAGCAGTTTCTTTAACTTAATGGTATTTGCAGTATCTTAACAAGCCTATAAGATTTGTTCTGCTTCTACATAGGCAATCATATTCAAAATCACATGAAGTTGGGATGAGTTTGTATGTGCTGGAAAATGCACGTTTACTTCCATTATTACATAGACATAGCTTGATTTATACACTTGCAGTTAATACAGAAATCTTACAATAAACATTTATAAATGTACAATTTAATCTTAAATCCTTTTTGAGGACTGGAATATAGAAAAGTATAACAAATATTTAACGCCTTTAACTTCTACGTATTAAACTAGATTATGTTGTCACTAAAAGAAGCGGAAAACTTGCATGCATAAAATGTATATATTTTTTAACAAAAAAAACCAAAAAATGCTTCTACTTTAATCCATGTAAGTGACATTCTTCAGTTATAAATGCTTACAAAAGGTAAAAAGTTATACTTTTGCGTTTTGCGAATTTGAAAGCCTCTATAATTGTGATTTGAAAAGATAGTCCCTCTTGCTTTGATTTCACATCAACTGTTCTGTTTTGAATACGTCTATTTATGAATAGATTAATTTGTAAACACTCATAACTATCATCATCAATTTAATTAAACTTTAATTATGCCACTAACTATTATGTTTGAATTTGATATCACGTTTCTAGGATTCAATTTCAGTAGTCTATACAACCTTTCTGCAAGTGCATAGAAACTGCGGCGAGGCCAAAGTTTGCAT
>JBAMCL010000254.1:0-20788 GCA_037075165.1 Hirtodrosophila histrioides
ATGTCGTAAATTCAACTTTGGATATTGCTAAAGGGTGAAAGATTTGGGTAAATTAGCGTTTCATGCATGAATGCATGATCACGCAAAATATGTCGAGAATTCAATTTTTGATTTCGCTATAAGTCCAACCTTGACAACAAAGACCTAAGCACAAAAATCGGATCGGTTTTGACAAACTTATGGAACATGAAAATTTTGGAGAAATTTGCGTATCATGCATGAATATAGGATCACGCAAAATATCTCGAGAATTCAACTTTGGATTTTGTTATAAGGTGAAAGCTTTGGGTAAATTAGCGTTTCATGCATGAATATAGGGTCACGCAAAATATGTCGAGAATTCAACTTTGGATATTGCTATAAGATGAAAGCTTTGGGTAAATTAGCGTTTCATGCATGAATATAGGGTCACGCAAAATATGTCGAGAATTCAATTTTTGATTTCGGTATAAGTCCAACCATGACAACAAAGACCTTAGCACGAAAATCGGTTCGGTTTTGACAAAGTTATGGAAGCATGAAAATTTTGGAGAAATTTGCGTATCATGCATGAATATAGGGATCACGCAAAATATGTCGTAAATTCAACTTTGGATATTGCTAAAGGGTGAAAGATTTGGGTGAATTAGCGTTTCATGCATAAATATAGTGTCACGCAAAATATGTCGAGAATTCAATTTTGGATTTCGGTATAAGTCCAACCATGACAACAAAGATTTTATGCACGAAAATCGGTTCGATTTTGACAAAGTTATGGAAGCATGAAAATTTTGGAGAAATTTGCGTATCATGCATGAATATAGGATCACGCGAAATATGTCGAGAATCCAACTTTGGATATTGCTATAAGGTGAAAGCTTTGGGTTAATTAGCGTTTCATGCATAAATATAGGGTCACGCAAAATATGTCGAGAATTCAATTTTTGATTTCGCTATAAGTTCAACCAAGACAACAAAGACCGAACATTAATCGGTTCGGTTTTGACAAACTTATGGAAGCATGAAAATTTTGGAAAAATTTGCGTATCATGCATGAATATAGGATCACGCAAAATATGTCGAGAATTAAACTTTGGATTTTGCTATGAGGTGAAAGCTTTGGGTAAATTAGCGTTTCATGCATGAATATAGGGTCACGCAAAATATGTCGAGAATTCAATTTTTGATTTCGCTATAAGTCCAACCATGACAACAAAGACCTTAGAGCGAAAATCGGTTCGGTTTTGACAAAGTTATGGAAGCATGAAGATTTTAGAGAAATTTGCGTATCATGCATGAATATAGGATCACGCAAAATATATCGAGAATTCAATTTTGGATTTTGCTATAAGGTGAAAGCTTTGGGTAAATTAGCGTTTCATGCATGAATATAGTGTCACACAAAATATGTTGAGAATTCAATTTTTGATTTCGGTATAAGTCCAACCATGACAACAAAGACTTTATGCACGAAAATCGGTTCGATTTTGACAAAGTTATGGAAACATGAAAATTTTGGAGAAGTTTGCGTATCATGCATGAATATAGGATCACGCAAGACATGTCGAGAATTTAACTTCGGATAAGGTGAAAGCTTTGGGTAAATTAGCGTTTCATGCATGAATGCATGATCACGCAAAATATGTCGAGAATTCAAATTTTGATTTCGCTATAAGTCCAACCTTGACAACAAAGACCTAAGCACAAAAATCGGATCGGTTTTGACAAACTTATGGAACATGAAAATTTTGGAGAAATTTGCGTATCATGCATGAATATAGGATCACGCAAAATATCTCGAGAATTCAACTTTGGATTTTGTTATAAGGTGAAAGCTTTGGGTAAATTAGCGTTTCATGCATGAATATAGGATCACGCAAAATATGTCGAGAATTCAATTTTTGATTTCGCTATAAGTCCAACCTTGACAACAAAGACCTAAGCACGAAAATCGGATCGGTTTGACAAACTTATGGAACATGAAAATTTTGGAGAAATTTGCGTATCATGCATGAATATAGGATCACGCAAAATATCTCGAGAATTCAACTTTGGATTTTGTTATAAGGTGAAAGCTTTGGGTAAATTAGCGTTTCATGCATGAATATAGGGTCACGCAAAATATGTCGAGAGTTCAATTTTGGATTTCTATATAAGTCCAACCATGGCAACAAAGACTTTATGCACGATAATCGGTTCGATTTTGACAAAGTTATGGAAGCATGAAAATTTTGGAGAAATTTGCGTATCATGCATGAATATAGGATCACGCGAAATATGTCGAGAATCCAACTTTGGATATTGCTATAAGGTGAAAGCTTTGGGTTAATTAGCGTTTCATGCATAAATATAGGGTCACGCAAAATATGTCGAGAATTCAATTTTGGATTTCGGTATAAGTCCAACCATGACAACAAAGACCTTAGCACGAAAATCGGTTCGGTTTTGACAAAGTTATGGAAGCATGAAAATTTTAGAGAAATTAGCGTATCATGCATGAATATAGGATCACGCAAAATATCTCGAGAATTCAACTTTGGATATTGCTATAAGATGAAAGCTTTGGGTAAATTAGCGTTTCATGCATGAATATAGGGTCACGCAAAATATGTCGAGAATTCAATTTTGAATTTCGCTATAAGTCCAACCATGACAACAAAGACCTAAGCACGAAAATCGGATCGATTTGACAGACTAATGGAAGCATGAAAATTTTGGAGAAATTTGCGTATCATGCATGAATATAGGGAGCACGCAAAATATGTCGTAAATTCAACTTTGGATATTGCTAAAGGGTGAAAGCTTTGGGTAAATTAGCGTTTCATGCATAAATATAGTGTCACGCAAAATATGTCGAGAATTCAATTTTGGATTTCGGTATAAGTCCAACCATGACAACAAAGATTTTATGCACGAAAATCGGTTCGATTTTGACAAAGTTATGGAAGCATGAAAATTTTGGAGAAATTTGCGTATCATGCATGAATATAGGATCACGCAAGACATGTCGAGAATTTAACTTCGGATTTCGCTATAAGGTAAAAGCTTTGGGTAAATTAGCGTTTTAATGCATGAATGCAGGATCACGCAAAATATGTCGAGAAGTCAATTTTTGATTTCGCTATAAGTCCAACCTTGACAACAAAGACCTAAGCACGAAAATCGGATCGGTTTTGACAAACTTATGGAACATGAAAATTTTGGAGAAATTTGCGTATCATGCATGAATATAGGATCACGCAAAATATGTCGAGAATTCAACTTTGGATTTTGTTATAAGGTGAAAGCTTTGGGTAAATTAGCGTTTCATGCATGAATATAGGACCACGCAAAATATGTCGAGAATTCAATTTTGGATTTCGCTATAAGTCAAACCTTGACAACAAAGATTTTATGCACGAAAATCGGTTCGGTTTGACAGACTTATGGAAGCATGAAAATTTTGGAGAAATTTGCGTATCATACATGAATATAGGATCACGCAAAATATGTCGAGAATTCAACTTTGGATTTTGCTATAAGGTGAAAGCTTTGGGTAAATCAGCGTTTCATGCATGAATATAGGGTCACGCAAAATATGTCGAGAATTCAATTTTGGATTTCGCTTTAAGTCCAACCATGACAACAAAGATTTTATGCACGAAAATCGGTTCGATTTTGATAAAGTTATGGAGGCATGAAAATTTTGGAGAAATTTGCGTATCATGCATGAATATAGGATCACGCAAAATATGTCGAGAATTCAACTTTGGATTTTGCTATAAGGTGAAAGCTTTGGGTAAATGAGCGTTTCATGCATGAATATAGGGTCAAGCAAAATATGTCGAGAAGTCAATTTTTGATTTTGCTATAAGTCCAACCATGACAACAAAGACCTTAGCACGAAAATCGGTTCGGCGTTGACAAAGTTATGAAAATTTTGGAGAAATTTGCGTATCATGCATGAATATAGGATCACGCAAAATATGTCGAGAATTCAACTTTGGATTTTGCTATAAGGTGAAAGCTTTGGGTAAATCAGCGTTTCATGCATGAATATAGGGTCACGCAAAATATGTCGAGAATTCAATTTTGGATTTCGCTATAAGTCCAACCATGACAACAAAGATTTTATGCACGAAAATCGGTTCGATTTTGACAAAGTTATGGAAGCATGAAAATTTTGGAGAAATTTGCGTATCATGCATGAATATAGGATCACGCAAAATATGTCGAGATTTCAACTTTGGATTTTGTTATAAGGTGAAAGCTTTGGGTAAATTAGCGTTTCATGCATGAATATAGGGTCACGCAAAATATGTCGAGAATTCTATTTTGGATTTCGGTATAAGTCCAACCATGACAACAAAGACTTTATGCACGAAAATCGGTTCGATTTTGACAAAGTTATGGAAACATGAAAATTTTGGAGAAATTTGCGTATCATGCATGAATATAGGATCACGCAAGACATGTCGAGAATTTAACTTCGGATTTCGCTATAAGGTGAAAGCTTTGGGTAAATTAGCGTTTCATGCATAAATATAGGGTCACGCAAAATATGTCGAGAATTCAAATTTGGATTTCGCTATAAGTCCAACCTTGACAACAAAGACCTAAGCACAAAAATCGGATCGGTTTTGACAAACTTATGGAACATGAAAATTTTGGAGAAATTTGCGTATCATGCATGAATATAGGATCACGCAAAATATCTCGAGAATTCAACTTTGGATTTTGTTATAAGGTGAAAGCTTTGGGTAAATTAGCGTTTCATGCATGAATATAGGATCACGCAAAATATGTCGAGAATTCAATTTTTGATTTCGCTATAAGTCCAACCTTGACAACAAAGACCTAAGCACGAAAATCGGATCGGTTTGACAGACTTATGGAAGCATGAATATTTTGCAGAAATTTGCGTATAATGCATGAATATAGGATCACGCAAAATATGTCGAGAATTCAACTTTGGATTTCGCTATAAGGTGAAAGCTTTGGGTTAATCAGCGTTTCATGCATGAATATAGGGTCACGCAAAATATGTCGAGAATTCAACTTTGGATATTGCTATAAGATGAAAGCTTTGGGTAAATTAGCGTTTCATGCATGAATATAGGGTCACGCAAAATATGTCGAGAATTCAATTTTTGATTTCGGTATAAGTCCAACCATGACAACAAAGACCTTAGAACGAAAATCGGTTCGGTTTTGACAAAGTTATGGAAGCATGAAAATTTTGGAGAAATTTGCGTATCATGCATGAATATAGGGATCACGCAAAATATGTCGAGAATTCAATTTTTGATTTCGCTATAAGTCCAACCATGACAACAAAGACCTTAGCACGAAAATCGGTTCGGTTTTGTCAAAGTTATGGAAGCATGGAAATTTTGGAGAAATTTGCGTATCATGCATGAATATAGGATCACGCAAAATATGTCGAGAATTCAACTTTGGATATTGCTATAAGGTGAAAGCTTTGGGTAAATTAGCGTTTCATGCATGAAAATAGGGTCACGCAAAATATGTCGAGAATTCAATTTTGGATTTCGCTATAAGTCCAACCATGACAACAAAGACCTTAGCACAAAAATCGGTTCGATTTTTACAAAGTTATGGAAGCATGAAAATTTTGGAGAAATTTGCGTATCATGCATGAATATAGGATCACGCAAAATATGTCGAGAATTCAACTTTGGATTTTGCTATGAGGTGAAAGCTTTGGGTATATAAGCGTTTCATGCATGAATATAGGGTCACGCAAAATATGTCGAGAATTCAATTTTTGATTTCGCTATAAGTCCAACCATGACAACAAAGACCTTAGAGCGAAAATCGGTTCGGTTTTGACAAAGTTATGGAAGCATGAAGATTTTAGAGAAATTTGCGTATCATGCATGAATATAGGATCACGCAAAATATATCGAGAATTCAATTTTGGATTTTGCTATAAGGTGAAAGCTTTGGGTAAATTAGCGTTTCATGTATGAATATAGGGTCACACAAAATATGTTGAGAATTCAATTTTTGATTTCGGTATAAGTCCAACCATGACAACAAAGACCTTAGCACGAAAATCGGTTCGGTTTTGACAAAGTTATGGAAGCATGAAAATTTTAGAGAAATTTGCGTATCATGCATGAATATAGGATCACGCAAAATATCTCGAGAATTCAACTTTGGATATTGCTATAAGATGAAAGCTTTGGGTAAATTAGCGTTTCATGCATGAATATAGGGTCACGCAAAATATGTCGAGAATTCAATTTTGAATTTCGCTATAAGTCCAACCATGACAACAAAGACCTTAGCACGAAAATCGGTTCGGTTTTGACAAAGTTATGGAAGCATGAAAATTTTGGAAAAATTTGCGTATCATGCATGAATATAGGGATCACGCAAAATATGTCGTAAATTCAACTTTGGATATTGCTTAAGGGTGAAAGCTTTGGGTAAATTAGCGTTTCATGCATAAATATAGTGTCACGCAAAATATGTCGAGAATTCAATTTTGGATTTCGGTATAAGTCCAACCATGACAACAAAGATTTTATGCACGAAAATCGGTTCGATTTTGACAAAGTTATGGAAGCATGAAAATTTTGGAGAAATTTGCGTATCATGCATGAATATAGGATCACGCGAAATATGTCGAGAATCCAACTTTGGATATTGCTATAAGGTGAAAGCTTTGGGTTAATTAGCGTTTCATGCATAAATATAGGGTCACACAAAATATGTCGAGAATTCAATTTTTGATTTCGGTATAAGTTCAACCTTGACAACAAAGACCTAAGCACGAAAATCGGATCGGTTTGACAGACTTATGGAAGCATGAATATTTTGGAGAAATTTGCGTATAATGCATGAATATAGGATCACGCAAAATATGTCGAGAATTCAACTTTGGATTTCGCTATAAGGTGAAAGCTTTGGGTTAATAAGCGTTTCATGCATGAATATAGGGTCACGCAAAATATGTCGAAAATTCAACTTTGGATATTGCTATAAGATGAAAGCTTTGGGTAAATTAGCGTTTCATGCATGAATATAGGGTCACGCAAAATATGTCGAGAATTCAATTTTTGATTTCGGTATAAGTCCAACCATGACAACAAAGACCTTAGAACGAAAATCGGTTCGGTTTTGACAAAGTTATGGAAGCATGAAAATTTTGGAGAAATTTGCGTATCATGCATGAATATAGGGATCACGCAAAATATGTCGTAAATTCAACTTTGGATATTGCTAAAGGGTGAAAGATTTGGGTAAATTAGCGTTTCATGCATAAATATAGTGTCACGCAAAATATGTCGAGAATTCAATTTTGGATTTCGGTATAAGTCCAACCATGACAACAAAGACCTTAGCACGAAAATCGGTTCGGTTTTTACAAAGTTATGGAAGCATGAAAATATTGGAGAAATTTGCGTATCATGCATGAGTATAGGATCACGCAAAATATCTCGAGAATTCAACTTTGGATATTGCTATAAGATGAAAGCTTTGGGTAAATTAGCGTTTCGTGCATGAATATAGGGTCACGCAAAATATGTCGAGAATTCAATTTTGAATTTCGCTATAAGTCCAACCATGACAACAAAGACCTTAGCACGAAAATCGGTTCGGTTTTGACAAAGTTATGGAAGCATGAAAATTTTGGAGAAATTTGCGTATCATGCATGAATATAGGGATCACGTAAAATATGTCGAGAATTCAATTTTTGATTTCGCTATAAGTCCAACCATGACAACAAAGACCTTAGCACGAAAATCGGTTCGGTTTTGTCAAAGTTATGGAAGCATGGAAATTTTGGAGAAATTTGCGTATCATGCATGAATATAGGATTACGCAAAATATGTCGAGAATTCAACTTTGGATATTGCTATAAGGTGAAAGCTTTGGGTAAATTAGCGTTTCATGCATGAAAATAGGGTCACGCAAAATATGTCGAGAATTCAATTTTGGATTTCGCTATAAGTCCAACCATGACAACAAAGACCTTAGCACAAAAATCGGTTCGATTTTTACAAAGTTATGGAAGCATGAAAATTTTGGAGAAATTTGCGTATCATGCATGAATATAGGATCACGCAAAATATGTCGAGAATTCAACTTTGGATTTTGCTATGAGGTGAAAGCTTTGGGTAAATTAGCGTTTCATGCATGAATATAGGGTCACGCAAAATATGTCGAGAATTCAATTTTTGATTTCGCTATAAGTCCAACCATGACAACAAAGACCTTAGAGCGAAAATCGGTTCGGTTTTGACAAAGTTATGGAAGCATGAAGATTTTAGAGAAATTTGCGTATCATGCATGAATATAGGATCACGCAAAATATATCGAGAATTCAATTTTGGATTTTGCTATAAGGTGAAAGCTTTGGGTAAATTAGCGTTTCATGCATGAATATAGGGTCACACAAAATATGTTGAGAATTCAATTTTTGATTTCGGTGTAAGTCCAACCATGACAAGACCTTAGCACGAAAATCGGTTCGGTTTTGACAAAGTTATGGAAGCATGAAAATATTGGAGAAATTTGCGTATCATGCATGAATATAGGATCACGCAAAATATCTCGAGAATTCAACTTTGGATATTGCTATAAGATGAAAGCTTTGGGTAAATTAGCGTTTCATGCATGAATATAGGGTCACGCAAAATATGTCGAGAATTCAATTTTGAATTTCGCTATAAGTCCAACCATGACAACAAAGACCTTAGCACGAAAATCGGTTCGGTTTTGACAAAGTTATGGAAGCATGAAAATTTTGGAGAAATTTGCGTATCATGCATGAATATAGGGATCACGCAAAATATGTCGTAAATTCAACTTTGGATATTGCTTAAGGGTGAAAGCTTTGGGTAAATTAGCGTTTCATGCATAAATATAGTGTCACGCAAAATATGTCGAGAATTCAATTTTGGATTTCGGTATAAGTCCAACCATGACAACAAAGATTTTATGCACGAAAATCGGTTCGATTTTCACAAAGTTATGGAAGCATGAAAATTTTGGAGAAATTTGCGTATCATGCATGAATATAGGATCACGCAAGACATGTCGAGAATTTAACTTCGGATTTCGCTATAAGGTGAAAGCTTTGGGTAAATTAGCGTTTCATGCATGAATGCAGGATCACGCAAAATATGTCGAGAAGTCAATTTTTGATTTTGCTATAAGTCCAACCTTGACAACAAAGACCTAAGCACGAAAATCGGATCGGTTTTGACAAACTTATGGAACATGAAAATTTTGGAGAAATTTGCGTATCATGCATGAATATAGGATCACGCAAAATATGTCGAGAATTCAACTATGGATTTTGTTATAAGGTGAAAGCTTTAGGTAAATTAGCGTTTCATGCATGAATATAGGACCACGCAAAATATGTCGAGAATTCAATTTTGGATTTCGCTATAAGTCAAACCTTGACAACAAAGACCTAAGCACGAAAATCGGATCGGTTTGACAAACTTATGGAAGCATGAAAATTTTGGAGAAATTTGCGTATCATACATGATTTTGTTATAAGGTGAAAGCTTTGGGTAAATTAGCGTTTCATGCATGAATATAGGATCACGCAAAATATGTCGAGAATTCAATTTTTGATTTCGCTATAAGTCCAACCTTGACAACAAAGACCTAAGCACGAAAATCGGACCGGTTTGACAGACTTATGGAAGCATGAAAATTTTGGAGAAATTTGCGTATAATGCATGAATATAGGATCACGCAAAATATGTCGAGAATTCAATTTTGGATTTCGCTATAAGGTGAAAGCTTTGGGTTAATCAGCGTTTCATGCATGAATATAGGGTCACGCAAAATATGTCGAGAATTCAACTTTGGATATTGCTATAAGATGAAAGCTTTGGGTAAATTAGCGTTTCATGCATGAATATAGGGTCACGCAAAAGATGTCGAGAATTCAATTTTTGATTTCGTTATAAGTCCAACCATGACAACAAAGACCTTAGAGCGAAAATCGGTTCGGTTTTGACAAAGTTATGGAAGCATGAAAATTTTAGAGAAATTTGCGTATCATGCATGAATATAGGATCACGCAAAATATATCGAGAATTCAATTTTGGATTTTGCTATAAGGTGAAAGCTTTGGGTAAATTAGCGTTTCATGCATGAATATAGTGTCACACAAAAAATGTTGAGAATTCAATTTTTGATTTCGGTATAAGTCCAACCATGACAACAAAGACTTTATGCACGAAAATCGGTTCGATTTTGACAAAGTTATGGAAACATGAATATTTTGGAGAAATTTGCGTATCATGCATGAATATAGGATCACGCAAGACATGTCGAGAATTTAACTTCGGATTTCGCTATAAGGTGAAAGCTTTGGGTAAATTAGCGTTTCATGCATGAATGCATGATCACGCAAAATATGTCGAGAATTCAATTTTTGATTTCGCTATAAGTCCAACCTTGACAACAAAGACCTAAGCACGAAAATCGGATCGGTTTGACAGACTTATGGAAGCATGAAAATTTTGGAGAAATTTGCGTATAATGCATGAATATAGGATCACGCAAAATATGTCGAGAATTCAACTTTGGATTTCGCTATAAGGTGAAAGCTTTGGGTTAATCAGCGTTTCATGCATGAATATAGGGTCACGCAAAATATGTCGAGAATTCAACTTTGGATATTGCTATAAGATGAAAGCTTTGGGTAAATTAGCGTTTCATGCATGAATATAGGGTCACGCAAAATATGTCGAGAATTCAATTTTTGATTTCGGTATAAGTCCAACCATGACAACAAAGACCTTAGCACGAAAATCGGTTCGGTTTTGACAAAGTTATGGAAGCATGCAAATTTTGGAGAAATGTGCGTATCATGCATGAATATAGGGATCACGCAAAATATGTCGTAAATTCAACTTTGGATATTGCTAAAGGGTGAAAGATTTGGGTAAATTAGCGTTTCATGCATAAATATAGTGTCACGCAAAATATGTCGAGAATTCAATTTTGGATTTCGGTATAAGTCCAACCATGACAACAAAGATTTTATGCACGAAAATCGGTTCGATTTTGACAAAGTTATGGAAGCATGAAAATTTTGGAGAAATTTGCGTATCATGCATGAATATAGGATCACGCGAAATATGTCGAGAATCCAACTTTGGATATTGCTATAAGGTGAAAGCTTTGGGTTAATTAGCGTTTCATGCATAAATATAGGGTCACGCAAAATATGTCGAGAATTCAATTTTTGATTTCGCTATAAGTTCAACCAAGACAACAAAGACCGAACCTTAATCGGATCGGTTTTGACAAACTTATGGAAGCATGAAAATTTTGGAAAAATTTGCGTATCATGCATGAATATAGGATCACGCAAAATATGTCGAGAATTCAACTTTGGATTTTGCTATGAGGTGAAAGCTTTGGGTAAATTAGCGTTTCATGCATGAATATAGGGTCACGCAAAATATGTCGGGAGTTCAATTTTGGATTTCTATATAAGTCCAACCATGGCAACAAAGTCTTTATGCACGAAAATCGGTTCGATTTGGACAAAGTTATGGAAGCATGAAAATTTTGGAGAAATTTGCGTATCATGCATGAATATAGGGATCACGCAAAATATGTCGTAAATTCAACTTTGGATATTGCTAAAGGGTGAAAGCTTTGGGTAAATTAGCGTTTCATGCATAAATATAGTGTCACGCAAAATATGTCGAGAATTCAATTTTGGATTTCGGTATAAGTCCAACCATGACAACAAAGATTTTATGCACGAAAATCGGTTCGATTTTGACAAAGTTATGGAAGCATGAAAATTTTGGAGAAATTTGCGTATCATGCATGAATATAGGATCACGCAAAATATGTCGAGAATTCAACTTTGGATTTTGCTATAAGATGAAAGCTTTGGGTAAATTAGCCGTTTCATGCATGAAATATAGGGTCACCCAAAATATGTCGAGAATTCAATTTTGGATTACGCTATAAGTCCAACCATGACAACAAAGACCTTAGCACGAAAATCGGTTCGGCTTTGACAAAGTTATGGAAGCATGAAAATTTTGGAGAAATTTGCGTATCATGCATGAATATAGGATCACGCAAAATATGTCGAGAATTCAACTTTGGATTTTGCTATAAGATGAAAGCTTTGGGTAAATTACCGTTTCATGCATGAAAATAGGGTCACGCAAAATATGTCGAGAATTCAATTTTTGATATCGCTATAAGTCCAACCATGACAACAAAGACCTTAGCACGAAAATCGGTTCGGTTTTGACAAAGTTATGGAAGCATGAAAATTTTGGAGAAATTTGCGTATCATGCATGAATATAAGATCACGCAAAATATGTCGAGAATTCAACTTTGGATTTTGCTATAAGATGAAAGCTTTGGGTAAATTAGCGTGTCATGCATGAATATAGGGTCACCCAAAATATGTCGAGAATTCAATTTTGGATTTCGCTATAAGTCCAACCATGACAACAAAGACCTTAGCACGAAAATCGGTTCGGCTTTGACAAAGTTATGGAAGCATGAAAATTTTGGAGAAATTTGCGTATCATGCATGAAT
Organism: Hirtodrosophila histrioides; assembly: GCA_037075165.1. Classification (NCBI taxonomy): domain Eukaryota; kingdom Metazoa; phylum Arthropoda; class Insecta; order Diptera; family Drosophilidae; genus Hirtodrosophila; species Hirtodrosophila histrioides. The sequence goes on from JBAMCL010000254.1 coordinate 12,538, forward strand.
ATAAGATCACGCAAAATATGTCGAGAATTCAACTTTGGATTTTGCTATAAGATGAAAGCTTTGGGTAAATTAGCGTGTCATGCATGAATATAGGGTCACGCAAAATATGTCGAGAATTCAATTTTTGATTTCGGTATAAGTCCAACCATGACAACAAAGACCTTAGCACGAAAATCGGTTCGGTTTTGACAAAGTTATGGAAGCATGAAAATTTTTGAGAAATTTGCGTATCATGCATGAATATAGGATCACGCAAATATGTCGAGAATTTAACTTTGGATATTGCTATAAGGTGAAAGCTTTGGGTAAATTAGCGTTTCATGCATGAATATAGGATCACGCAAAATATGCCGGAAATTCAATTTTTGATTTCGCTATAAGTCCAACCTTGACAACAAAGACCTAAGCACGAAAATCGGATCGGTTTTGACAAACTTATGGAAGCATGAAAATATTGGAGAAATTTGAGTATCATGCATGAATATAGGATCACGCAAAATATGTCGAGAATTCAACTTTGGATTTTGCTATAAGATGAAAGCTTTGGGTAAATTACCGTTTCATGCATAAATATAGGGTCACGCAAAATATGTCGAGAATTCAATTTTGGATATTGCTACAAGGTGAAAGCTTTGGGTAAATTAGCGTTTCATGCATGAATATAGGATCACGCAAAATATGTCGAGAATTCAACTTTGGATATTGCTATAAGGTGAAAGCTTTGGGTAAATTAGCGTTTCATGCATGAATAGGGTCACGCAAAATATGTCGAGAATTCAATTTTTGATTTCGCTATAAGTCCAACCATGACAACAAAGACCTTAGCACGAAAATCGGTTCGGTTTTGACAAACTTATGGAACCATGAAAATTTTGGAGAAATTTGCGTATCATGCATGAATATAGGATCACGCAAAATATGTCGAGAATTCAACTTTGGATATTGCTATAAGGTGAAAGCTTTGGGTAAATTAGCGTTTCATGCATGAATAGGGTCACGCAAAATATGTCGAGAATTCAATTTTGGATTTCTGTATAAGTCCAACCATGGCAACAAAGTCTTTATGCACGAAAATCGGTTCGATTTTGACAAAGTTATGGAAGCATGAAAATTTTGGAGAAATTTGCGTATCAGGCATGAATATAGGGATCACGCAAAATATGTCGAGAATTCAATTTTTGATTTCGCTATAAGTCCAACCATGACAACAAAGACCTTAGCACGAAAATCGGATCGGTTTTGTCAAAGTTATGGAAGCATGAAAATTTTGGAGAAATTTGCGTATCATGCATGAATATAAAATCACGCAAAACATGTCGAGAATTTAACTTCGGATTTCGCTATAAGGTGAAAGCTTTGGGTAAATTAGCGTTTCATGCATGAATAGGGTCACGCAAAATATGTCGAGAATTCAATTTTGGATTTCTGTATAAGTCCAACCATGGCAACAAAGTCTTTATGCACGAAAATCGGTTCGATTTTGACAAAGTTATGGAAGCATGAAAATTTTGGAGAAATTTGCGTATCATGCATGAATCATCATGATCACGCAAAATATGTCGAGAATTCAACTTTGGATTTTGCTATAAGATGAAAGCTTTGGGTAAATTACCGTTTCATGCATAAATATAGGGTCACGCAAAATATGTCGAGAATTCAATTTTGGATATTGCTATAAGGTGAAAGCTTTGGGTAAATTAGCGTTTCATGCATGAATATAGGGTCACGCAAAATATGTCGAGAATTCAACTTTGGATATTGCTATAAGGTGAAAGCTTTGTTTAAATTAGCGTTTCAAGCATAAATATAGGGTCACGCAAAATATGTCGAGAATTCAATTTTTGATTTCGCTATAAGTCCAACCATGACAACAAAGACCTTAGCACGAAAATCGGTTCGGTTTTGACAAACTTATGGAACCATGAAAATTTTGGAGAAATTTGCGTATCATGCATGAATATAGGATCACGCAAAATATGTCGAGAATTCAACTTTGGATATTGCTATAAGGTGAAAGCTTTGGGTAAATTAGCGTTTCATGCATGAATAGGGTCACGCAAAATATGTCGAGAATTCAATTTTGGATTTCGCTATAAGTCCAACCATGACAACAAAGACCTTAGCACGAAAATCGGTTCGGTTTTGACAAAGTTATGGAAGCATGAAAATTTTGGAGAAATTTGAGTGACATGCATGAATATAGGATCACGCAAAACATGTCGAGAATTTAACTTCGGATTTCGCTATAAGGTGAAAGCTTTGGGTAAATTAGCGTTTCATGCATGAATATAGTGTCACGCAAAATATGTCGAGAATTCAACTTTGGATATTGCTATAAGGTGAAAGCTTTGTTTAAATTAGCGTTTCATGCATAAATATAGGGTCACGCAAAATATGTCGAGAATTCAATTTTTGATTTCGCTATAAGTCCAACCATGACAACAAAGACCTTAGCACGAAAATCGGTTCGGTTTTGACAAACTTATGGAACCATGAAAATTTTGGAGAAATTTGCGTATCATGCATGAATATAGGATCACGCAAAATATGTCGAGAATTCAACTTTGGATTTTGCTATAAGGTGAAAGCTTTGGAAAGCTTTTCATGCATGAATATAGGGTCACGCAAAATATGTCGAGAATTCAATTTTGGATTTCGCTATAAGTCCAACCATGACAACAAAGACCTTAGCACGAAAATCGGTTCGGCTTTGACCATGTTATGGAAGCATGAAAATTTTGGAGAAATTTGCGTATCATGCATGAATATAGGATCACGCAAATATGTCGAGAATTCAATTTTTGATTTCGCTATAAGTCCAACCATGACAACAAAGACCTAAGCACGAAAATCGGTTCGGTTTTGACAAACTTATGGAAGCATGAAAATTTTGGAGAAATTTGCGTATCATGCATGAATATAGGATCACGCAAAATATGTCGAGAATTCAACTTTGGATATTGCTATAAGGTGAGAGCTTTGGGTAAATTAGCGTTTCATGCATGAATATAGGGTCACGCAAAATATGTCGAGAATTCAATTTTTGATTTCGCTATAAGTCCAACCATGACAACAAAGATTTTATGCACGAAAATCTGTTCGGTTTTGACAAAGTTATGGAAGCATGAAAATTTTGGAGAAATTTGCGTATCATGCATGAATATAGGGATCATACAAAATATGTCGAGAATTCAACTTTGGATTTTGCTATAAGGTGAAAGCTTTGGAAAGCTTATCATGCATGAATATAGGGTCACGCAAAATATGTCGAGAATTCAATTTTTGATTTCGCTATAAGTCCAACCATGACAACAAAGACCTTAGCACGAAAATCTGTTCGGTTTTGACAAAGTTATGGAAGCATGAAAATTTTGGAGAAATTTGCGTATCATGCATGAATATAGGGATCATGCAAAATATGTCGAGAATTCAACTTTGGATATTGCTATAAGGAGAAATCTTTGGGTAAATTAGCGTTTCATGCATGAATATAGCGTCACGCAAAATATGTCGAGAATTCAATTTTTGATTTCGCTATAAGTCCAACCATGACAACAAAGACCTTAGCACGAAAATCGGATCGGTTTTGTCAAAGTTATGGAAGCATGGAAATTTTGGAGAAATTTTCGTATCATGCATGAATATAGGGATCACGCAAAATATGTCGAGAATTCAACTTTGGATATTGCTATAAGGTGAAAGCTTTGGGTAAATTAGCGTTTCATGCATGAATATAGGGTCACGCAAAATATGTCGAGAATTCAATTTTTGATTTCGCTATAAGTCCAACCATGACAACAAAGACCTTAGCACGAAAATCGGATCGGTTTTGTCAAAGTTATGGAAGCATGGAAATTTTGGAGAAATTTTCGTATCATGCATGAATATAGGGATCACGCAAAATATGTCGAGAATTCAACTTTGGATTTTGCTATAAGGTGAAAGCTTTGGGAAAGCTTTTCATGCATGAATATAGGGTCACGCAAAATATGTCGAGAAATCAATTTTGAATTTCGCTATAAGTCCAACCATGACAACAAAGACCTTAGCACGAAAATCGGTTCGGCTTTTGACAAAGTTATGGAAGCATGAAAATTTTGGAGAAATTTGCGTATCATGCATGAATATAGGGTCACGCAAAATATGTCGAGAATTCAATTTTTGATTTCGGTATAAGTCCAACCATGACAACAAAGACCTTAGCACGAAAATCGGTTCGGTTTTGACAAAGTTATGGAAGCATGAAAATTTTTGAGAAATTTGCGTATCATGCATGAATATAGGGATCACGCAAAATATGTCGAGAATTCAACTTTGGATATTGCTATAAGATGAAAGCTTTGGGTAAATTAGCGTTTCATGCATGAATATAGGGTCACGCAAAATATGTCGAGAATTCAATTTTGGATTTTGCTATAAGTCCAACCATGACAACAAAGACTTTAGCACGAAAATCGGTTCGCTTTTGACAAAGTTATGGAAGCATGAAAATTTTGGAGAAATTTGCGTATCATGCATGAATATAAGATCACGCAAAATATGTCGAGAATTCAACTTTGGATTTTGCTATAAGATGAAAGCTTTGGGTAAATTAGCGTGTCATGCATGAATATAGAGTCACGCAAAATATGTCGAGAATTCAATTTTTGATTTCGGTATAAGTCCAACCATGACAACAAAGACCTTAGCACGAAAATCGGTTCGGTTTTGACAAAGTTATGGAAGCATGAAAATTTTTGAGAAATTTGCGTATCATGCATGAATATAGGGATCACGCAAAATATGTCGAGAATTCAACTTTGGATATTGCTATAAGATGAAAGCTTTGGGTAAATTAGCGTTTCATGCATGAATATAGGGTCACGCAAAATATGTCGAGAATTCAATTTTGGATTTTGCTATAAGTCCAACCATGACAACAAAGACTTTAGCACGAAAATCGGTTCGCTTTTGACAAAGTTATGGAAGCATGAAAATTTTGGAGAAATTTGCGTATCATGCATGAATATAGGATCACGCAAAATATGTCGAGAATTTAACTTTGGATATTGCTATAAGGTGAAAGCTTTGGGTAAATTAGCGTTTCATGCATGAATATAGGATCACGCAAAATATGCCGGAAATTCAATTTTTGATTTCGCTATAAGTCCAACCTTGACAACAAAGACCTTAGCACGAAAATCGGATCGGTTTTGTCAAAGTTATGGAAGCATGGAAATTTTGGAGAAATTTTCGTATCATGCATGAATATAGGGATCACGCAAAATATGTCGAGAATTCAACTTTGGATTTTGCTATAAGGTGAAAGCTTTGGAAAGCTTTTCATGCATGAATATAGGGTCACGCAAAATATGTCGAGAAATCAATTTTGAATTTCGCTATAAGTCCAACCATGACAACAAAGACCTTAGCACGAAAATCGGTTCGGCTTTTGACAAAGTTATGGAAGCATGAAAATTTTGGAGAAATTTGCGTATCATGCATGAATATAGGGTCACGCAAAATATGTCGAGAATTCAATTTTTGATTTCGGTATAAGTCCAACCATGACAACAAAGACCTTAGCACGAAAATCGGTTCGGTTTTGACAAAGTTATGGAAGCATGAAAATTTTTGAGAAATTTGCGTATCATGCATGAATATAGGGATCACGCAAAATATGTCGAGAATTCAACTTTGGATATTGCTATAAGATGAAAGCTTTGGGTAAATTAGCGTTTCATGCATGAATATAGGATCACGCAAAATATGCCGGAAATTCAATTTTTGATTTCGCTATAAGTCCAACCTTGACAACAAAGACCTTAGCACGAAAATCGGATCGGTTTTGTCAAAGTTATGGAAGCATGAAAATTTTGGAGAAATTTGCGTATCATGCATGAATATAGGGTCACGCAAAATATGTCGAGAATTCAATTTTTGATTTCGGTATAAGTCCAACCATGACAACAAAGACTTTAGCACGAAAATCGGTTCGGTTTTGACAAAGTTATGGAAGCATGAAAATTTTTGAGAAATTTGCGTATCATGCATGAATATAGGGATCACGCAAAATATGTCGAGAATTCAACTTTGGATATTGCTATAAGATGAAAGCTTTGGGTAAATTAGCGTTTCATGCATGAATATAGGGTCACGCAAAATATGTCGAGAATTCAATTTTGGATTTCGCTATAAGTCCAACCATGACAACAAAGACCTTAGCACGAAAATCGGTTCGGTTTTGACAAAGTTATGGAAGCATGAAAATTTTGGAGAAATTTGCGTATCATGCATGAATATAAGGATCACGCAAAATATGTCGAGAATTCAACTTTGGATTTTGCTATAAGATGAAAGCTTTGGGTAAATTAGCGTTTCATGCATGAATATAGGGTCACGCAAAATATGTCGAGAATTCAATTTTTGATTTCGGTATAAGTCCAACCATGACAACAAAGACCTTAGCACGAAAATCGGTTCGGTTTTGACAAAGTTATGGAAGCATGAAAATTTTTGAGAAATTTGCGTATCATGCATGAATATAGGGATCACGCAAAATATGTCGAGAATTCAACTTTGGATATTGCTATAAGATGAAAGCTTTGGGTAAATTAGCGTTTCATGCATGAATATAGGGTCACGCAAAATATGTCGAGAATTCAATTTTGGATTTTGCTATAAGTCCAACCATGACAACAAAGACTTTAGCACGAAAATCGGTTCGCTTTTGACAAAGTTATGGAAGCATGAAAATTTTGGAGAAATTTGCGTATCATGCATGAATATAGGATCACGCAAAATATGTCGAGAATTTAACTTTGGATATTGCTATAAGGTGAAAGCTTTGGGTAAATTAGCGTTTCATGCATGAATATAGGATCACGCAAAATATGTCGGAAATTCAATTTTTGATTTCGCTATAAGTCCAACCTTGACAACAAAGACCTTAGCACGAAAATCGGATCGGTTTTGTCAAAGTTATGGAAGCATGGAAATTTTGGAGAAATTTTCGTATCATGCATGAATATAGGGATCACGCAAAATATGTCGAGAATTCAACTTTGGATTTTGCTATAAGGTGAAAGCTTTGGAAAGCTTTTCATGCATGAATATAGGGTCACGCAAAATATGTCGAGAAATCAATTTTGAATTTCGCTATAAGTCCAACCATGACAACAAAGACCTTAGCACGAAAATCGGTTCGGCTTTTGACAAAGTTATGGAAGCATGAAAATTTTGGAGAAATTTGCGTATCATGCATGAATATAGGGTCACGCAAAATATGTCGAGAATTCAATTTTTGATTTCGGTATAAGTCCAACCATGACAACAAAGACCTTAGCACGAAAATCGGTTCGGTTTTGACAAAGTTATGGAAGCATGAAAATTTTTGAGAAATTTGCGTATCATGCATGAATATAGGGATCACGCAAAATATGTCGAGAATTCAACTTTGAATATTGCTATAAGATGAAAGCTTTGGGTAAATTAGCGTTTCATGCATGAATATAGGGTCACGCAAAATATGTCGAGAATTCAATTTTGGATTTTGCTATAAGTCCAACCATGACAACAAAGACTTTAGCACGAAAATCGGTTCGCTTTTGACAAAGTTATGGAAGCATGAAAATTTTGGAGAAATTTGCGTATCATGCATGAATATAAGATCACGCAAAATATGTCGAGAATTCAACTTTGGATTTTGCTATAAGATGAAAGCTTTGGGTAAATTAGCGTGTCATGCATGAATATAGGGTCACGCAAAATATGTCGAGAATTCAATTTTTGATTTCGGTATAAGTCCAACCATGACAACAAAGACCTTAGCACGAAAATCGGTTCGGTTTTGACAAAGTTATGGAAGCATGAAAATTTTTGAGAAATTTGCGTATCATGCATGAATATAGGGATCACGCAAAATATGTCGAGAATTCAACTTTGGATATTGCTATAAGATGAAAGCTTTGGGTAAATTAGCGTTTCATGCATGAATATAGGGTCACGCAAAATATGTCGAGAATTCAATTTTGGATTTTGCTATAAGTCCAACCATGACAACAAAGACTTTAGCACGAAAATCGGTTCGCTTTTGACAAAGTTATGGAAGCATGAAAATTTTGGAGAAATTTGCGTATCATGCATGAATATAGGATCACGCAAATATGTCGAGAATTTAACTTTGGATATTGCTATAAGGTGAAAGGTTTGGGTAAATTAGCGTTTCATGCATGAATATAGGATCACGCAAAATATGCCGGAAATTCAATTT